>JALIZH010023190.1:0-86418 GCA_030522465.1 Rhipicephalus appendiculatus
AAGTGCCTACTGAAAGAAAGAAGAACTGAAGACACAACCTGAAAAAGATTGCCCAGCGTAGCGACATCAGGATGGCATTTCCAGCCCCTGAGAGGCTCTCCATATTGTTCAGAGCGGTGAACACTCCCCCTGAGAACAAGTAGATGTGCGAAACAAAGCACCGCCATCCTTTTGTGCCGCCTGAGCAAAGAGTCGTGTACTCCACGCCGCTCTCATGCGGCAAGTGCCATGTCGGACAAACGGGCAGGTGTCTTAAAGTCCATCTTAGACAGCCCCAGCAGAATCTGTCAACGGTCGCGTGGAGTCATCTAGCGATGCACTGCCGTGATTTTGGGTGTTCCCTGCAATTCGAAGGATTCACAGGCATAGCCAGGCATGGCGAGCAATTTGTTCCGAAAATTTTAGAGGCAGCCGAAATTCAGAGGCTTGGTGAAAGATCTGTCAGCAGGCACTCACTTTCCCTCTCCAATAAGGAAGTAAGCTACCTACAGCGCATGTCTTTGCAATAGACTTTTTACCCCGTGTTTTGTATATTTTTCATAATTATGTTTAGATATTTATCATTGTTTTTTAACGTTCTTTTTTTCCTTTTTTTCAGTCTTTGTCTTGTGCTGCTGTCTTGGCTTCTCTGGTTTTATCGTGTTTGTCAGTTGGCGTTTGGTTCAACTATAACTTTTAATTCTTTTTTCGTGTATCGGGGGCGTGCTTAATGGTTTAAGAATTCTCACAGCGCTGTCACCTTTGTTTCAATGTTTTCTTCCGCAACCAGTTGTCACGAAGTTTTTTCATCGCTCCATTTCATCAAGCTTTCTGCCCGTTCCTTCGATGCGCGCAATAAAAAGGCCGTGCGTTCCAAGTAATAAATTAGTTCTGAAATAGGCGCTATGCTTGTGTGTCCCCTCTTAAGTGTTCAGTCTTTTTGCGCTGGTAAATCGATGTGCGTGCAGTGCTACACGCAGTGTGGCGCCTAAAATTGTGGCTAGTGTCACCTCCAACGACTATGCTTTCCCAGTAGCAATTTGATGTTTTTATCTGCTCGCGATTATGGAGACGCGCCCGTTTTGAAAATGAGCCTCTTTTTCTGCCTGGCATATATGTTTCAGGACAGCTGCAGCAATTTAATAGGTATTACGATGGTCGCGGAGGGAGACCACACTTTTCAGCGACATGTCTTAATATTGACGGCGTCTCGTCCCAAAATGTGCCAGGCCTGTGTGGTTCGTGGAGGCATTCCATAAAAGAGTTCCCATTTCTCGATGTACCAGCTCGTCGAAGCTCTAGAGGGGGGATCAGTCCTCTCACGTAGTTCCTCAGGTCTCTGTGCACTGAGCGAGCAAAGCGTCCTCGCCTGGACGGTCTTAAAGGGGCCCTAAAGGGCCGTCATCGTGGACGTTTCTATAGTGGACGTCTTTTTGGAAGCGGTTCAATCAACTGATTCACAACAACGGTGGACTCACCGATGTAGACCGGTTCATCTATCTACGTTCCGTCTTGACCGGCGACGCGGCATGGGCTATAGCAGGACTTCCAGCAACTTCGAGATGTTACTTCCAGTATGTTACTGTGAAGCCCTGGACATTCTGAAACGACGATTTGCCACTACTGACGTCATCATTCAGACTCACATGCAGCGACTCACTGACATGCAACTCGTTCGATCCTCCAACTATATTCGAGGACTTCGATGCCTTTACGACACGGTGCAGTCCCAAACGCGCGCCCTCAAGACTCGCAGTATGGGTAGACAACTATTCCGCAATGCTCCACCACATCCCCCTGAAGTCGCTTCATCACGACATAGTCCTCGACTTTAACAAGAACATCGCACGCCAAAGTCGAAAGCAAACAGGACAAGATGGAAGCGCCGGCCAACAAGGACAGCAGAGCCAGGAATGGAAGGCAAGAATTCAGTCTTATTCAAACAGAAATAGAGGCTCGAGAGCGAACAGTGCTGCACGTTTCTGCAAAAGAGGATGCGTCGAAGTGCCAAGTTAAAATTTTCGCACTAGCGTGACATCCTATTCGCGCCATCAACGTCTAACAACGGAATGTTTGATTTTATCAATGAAAGAACGCCTGCTTTTTCTGTGACTCAACTATCTATTATACCACACAGTACGACTTTCAAATACCACTAGAAGAAAAGAAAAAGCGCCTACTACTAGTCCGTTGCAGCTTATGCCGCAACGTTGCAACATCACTGAGCAAAATATTGCAGAAGAAAGGTCAAATGTACAAAATATACAATCGATGCCACAATGAAATAGTGCCACCCTCGGATACTGAAATCGACTACCGGTCCCCAAACACCACCGACACAACTCGAGGTGACGAACTGACACTTTCAAACCACGAGTATACATCTAAACAGCTGTTGCTTGTGCAGCCGGCAGAGAAAGTAAATGCCTAGTTCGAGTTTAGCTCGATGGAGGCAGCCAGCGGAGTATTGTGACTAAGCGATTGGCTGAGAAATTGCACTTTCGAGTACTTGATCACGAGTCTTGCAGTGGAATATTTTAAAGGACAACATGACGAGAAGACCTACTGACGCGTCTTTGCCACTAAGTTCAGTACGTGGTTGTAAGTCACTGTGAAGCGAAGCTCCCGTAACGACGATCATCCACCAATCCATTTCACAACCGAGTATAGGTTTGATAGACAAGTTCGCGAACAAAAGGTCTATTACTCCTCCGACATCGATTAAGCTGAAGGCCGAAACGCGGTCTACTTCTGTCGGCCGTGACATGTACTGGTCATTTATCACGGGAAACACAGAACTTAGACAACGGACTCAAAGCTGTCGAGACTGACTTAGGCTGGACGCCACATGGACCAGCAGCTTCTTGCGCTACGACCCCGCAGTGCAATAGGCAATTGTTCTGAAAGCGGTAGTGATGGACCATAAGACGACAAAAGAGAAATATGGGGACTTAAAAGTCATGGGAATGAAATCTGAGGGACATAAGAATTAAGACCCAGAAAGAAAACCCATCAGAGTGTTCAGTCGAAGATGTGTCGAAGCTGTGCTCGGAAGCTTCTGAGATATTTTCAGGTGTGTCGATGAAACTACACAAGTGGGCTTCGAACGATACACGGTGTCCTTGGCACGGAGCAATCCACGAAACGTCCGGCGTTGCAACACGAACACTTCAAAGGAGTCCCAAAAGCCTTCGGGCCCGGTATGGCATCCTGACGCTGACGTGTTGTCGCCTAGTCCGGGAAACGCTGCGGAATTTGTTCAGCAAAGAACCGCAAATAAGCGGCGCCAAACTTTAACGCTACAGGCGACCTCTCACCTGGACGACACTCTCGACACGTTGGATTCTTCCACCGTAAATATCAAGCAGAACTCCCGAAAACAGACCACTTCTGACCATATACCAAGAGGAGCGTCCGGCTATGAATCCTCATCAAACTTAGTCTAGTGGACAGAACCCCAACGGCTTACTTGTGAAGAGGCGGAGTTGCCACCACCGCGTATTCCGAACTCCAGCGACCGTGTGACAGCTTGGTTTACTACGACATGCCTCGTAGACGAAGTGGAAAAGTGGAATTCAAGCGAGCCGTAGACGAAGAAGAAATACAAGCCGATGTGTCACGATGAATTGAAAAGGTTCGAAGATCAACAAGTGAAAACTATGGAGCAGTGTTAGAATAGCTTCATAGGAGGGATGGTAAGGCAAGATCATATTCCTTGAGAGGGACGGGCTGAAATACCTTTAAACGGGCTGTTCAACATCTGTACCCGCCGTAATCAAATCTTTTGGTGGACTTCTGCGCACGGGGCAGATTTTTGCAAAAAGGATTGGCGAAGCAGAAACAAACGAAGCTCTCGTGCCTCAAAACAACCCGCATCAGCAGCAACAAACGGAGTCGGGCAGCGGTTTATTGTAAAGAAACCCCCCTTTTTTACCCATCAGGAGTTTTGATTTCCTTCAGGATGAGCTTGTTGCTGCGTCTTCGTCCCATATAGAAGTCACGTTGCGCTGCAGGAGCGCAGTGAACTAAGAAGGAGAAACGATGTTGGCCCCGGGAAAGGATGCAGAAATGGAAGCTGCGTGCGTCTTGACGTGTCGTTAAGTTTGCAGTGATTCCTTCGTGTGCAGGAATCCATTTGATTACTTCAGCCTGGCAACGTTCTCGCAGACGACGCACCATTGCTCGAATAGGCTTTAGTGTGGCAAATATTCAACCGTACCAGCATGGCAGGCAGCGTGGGCGACTTGAAATTCCGTGTAAATGTGATGTGTAGAATGAAGGTGCAGAAATGGAAGCTGCAAGCAGAAATGGAAATGGAGGTGCACAAGCCCGCCTTGCAACTTTACTCGAATGAGGTGGATTTTGTCGTTCTTTTATTTAAGCAACAGCTAGGTATATGGCGATAATTTATATGTCAGTGATCGGGTTATTGGTGGATACACGTGCGACAGTGGTGATAGCCGAGTTATCGTTGTCACATGACTTAGCTACACCATTTTCAGAATAGGTCGCTTCAATGTATATGTGTACGAACCCCGTCGCGAGCAATTCTCTTCAATAGTTTTCTGTGACACTTTGTAGCTCCTTTACGTCATGATCAACTGGCAGATCTAATGTTCCTTGCTAAACAAACACCATCAGCCAAATCAATGCGCTCCCAAGGCGGAACACGGGATGGGTGTGGGTCGAAGTTCTCGGCGGTGTAACCCAATGTCTGTAGGACTGGACGGCCAGCCGTCGTCGTGGAAGTGACGCACGCGCTGGGCTTGCAATGGCTGCTCCGCCAAATCCCGCAAGACATTGAGCAATACTTGCGTGTAAGTCCGGTGATGGGCGTATAATGGGGCAAGCTAGCGATCAATCGCATTGCTTTGTGGTTAATTCGTTCGAACAGGGGAGATTGAACACGGCGCCTGTGCAGTACACAATCAGAAACATGAATAATTTTCGATACCGCGAGAGCTAGAGCAATCTAACGAAGGCTTACTCCTTCACTCCCCATAAGCGTCCAGTAGCCCGCAGCATACATGTAATTCTTGGTGAGTGCTTCGGGTAGTGTTTTGTAGATATATTTCCGCTCAGCTGTTCTGGTATATTTGCATGCTTAGTAGGCGTATCGTATCGACGCCATGCGGGAAACGGACTAATAACACAAATGAAGTAAGAAAAGATTGCAATGTCGATCGACCATTTGTGTGAAACAAAAAGCGTATTTATTGACGTTTCAATAGAGATGGTGCGGTGCTAGTTCGGGGTTGCCTACAATGACGTCTGCGTGTAATTATCGACCACCTTGTAACGATTGGCAACTGATAATGCAAAGGATGGACGAATGAATGTCTAATATTTATTAGTATGACCAGTGTCGTGCGCGATTCAAAACGTATGCAAAGCCCGCCAATTTGCTCCGCCGCTTCGCGGTCCATTCTCGTTGTCACACCCCACCTGATCACGTGGGTACACGAAACAGTAACCAGAGTTTCATTCGACATTTCGTCTGCTAGGCACCCCCATGGCCAACTGCAGTGGAACTTGTTGGACGCTGCAGCTATGACTGAAACTCCTGAGGATGACATCCCTGGTTTGCCTATGGTAGAGCAGCCCGGCACATGTCACGCCTCTCACAAAGGCAGACATCGAAAAATGGCGCCTTGCGCACGAACCTCTCGTTCAGCGCCAAGGCAAGGTGTCTCCACGAGCACACGTACGCCGTCTCACCCTTCTACAGAAAGCACGCCTGCTGCGTTTCATCTCGTGTTTCCTCTGAAGCCTTTCACGCAGGACGCCGACCGCCAGATATGTGGCCACTGCGCAGGCGCGCTGGCCACATCGGCGCCGATGCCCAATCGCACCACAAACGTGCCGCATGCGACTCTACGACGACGAAGCCACCACACTCCGTGCGAAGCAAAGGCAACAGCTTCAGACCCGACCTACCAGGCGGCCGCGTGGTGCCGCTATCTCCGTCGAGAGGGGGCTCAAGCGTCGATAAGGCATCCCTTCATGCTTCGTCAAATGAAAGAGCCTGCTGCTGGCGCACTACCCTTCACACCAAGCAGTGGTCGACACAGCCCGACAGCGACGACTGTACCAAGTCTTCCGACGCACCACTGACATAATCGGCCAAACCAACGGCAGGAATCGTTTCGCACGCTTTCCGATGTCACATGCCAGCTCCTGCCTGTGGTCGCATACAGACCGGCCTCTTCAATACTACCCAGTACAATTCTCCACACTGAGCCATCGATCGCATCGAGAGCTTCCGCATCATGCTCACAGCCATCGTACCCGCCAGCATTTCGTATTGCACCGAGAACCACGGCTGCGCAGAGGTCCCATTACATGCCAATGCCTCTGCAGTGTCTGGCGTCTTACTGAGCCGACTTTCTTGGTTCCACTCAGACGTGTGCGTCTTCGGGTGCATTCGCTACTGCCTACAGCGCGCATTCGTCGCGACCCTCGCCCGCGGCGTTTCTTCCAGTGTCACCCGCCGGAACCACACCCAGGAATTAGGAACATTGCTTTTAGTTGGTCGTTTTTCGTACCACGTGTCGTACGGACCTTCAACTTCCAAACTGGCGTGATGTCGCACGCCGCGCGGCGCACAAAACAACATAGGTCGATATCGACTACCGCCCCCGAAAGCGAACCGCAATCGCCAACTGATAAGCTCAACGCGCAAGCCGAGCGGTTGGCTGGCTGCTCGATTGTGAATCAGCAGTTCTTTTGCAATCGATGTGTGTCTACAAGACACTTGGCTTTGCTTGAAAAACGACAATTCTCGGAACGACGTGCTGCCATTCCTCTCGTCTTTTTCAACTTATTTCGTCCGATTGCACGTCGTCGGCCCCAGCGGATTTCTTGATGGCGGTGTTTTCTTCGCTGATTTTTTTCGTAATCTAAAAAGCCTTACTTCAAGAAAAATGTTCCTGCTCACTACGTGGTGATGACGTTTAGCGAATATGCAGACAGACTTGACGTCCCTTATAATTGTTAGCGTCAGTTTTCGTATGAATATTTTGCGCTATTGCGTGAAGATGCCCGGCCGTGTCATATTCGCTGTCAGACAGCCTTCTTTAGAGCTCAAGAAGGAGCAGGAATAGAGGTACAAATGGGTTAGAAACACGACTGCTCAATTACCTTCTCAATTTAAACATTACAAGCAGGACGATTTATTTCAAGCAACGCTCCCTACGTTTCTCGAGAGCATCATGAAAGACGTCTCAAGTGTATCATTATTCACATGACATGCTAGACAGCTCGTCTTCGGTCTCTGTGCTAAGTGTTAGTGAAAGCGTTTGAAACCCATTAGATTTATTTTCATAAGCGTGCAAGCCCACCTCTTTTTTTTTTTTTTTCATTGGCAATGCCGGTCTGCACAACGGCAACAGCTCCTCGCTTGAGACCCGGCTGTCTTAGCCAGTTTTATTCAAAAGAAGGAGCGCGTGTAAGAGTGCTTAAATTTAGCAGTCGACTGTTTTTCTTGCTCTTTCGTGTGTCGTTTCATTGCGATACTTGCTCAAAAAACTCGCACTTGGGTTTTTCAAGGGTAATGTTTGTTAACAGTGTCATCGCTAGGACCTATTTATTGTTTGCATGACGCGTTGAAAGCTTACTTCCTTTATGTAAGCAAGGGACCTGTAAGGTTGACTGAAAGGTGTTTTCTTCTCGTTTTTTTTTTTTTTGGCGGCTGTACAAAAAAACTTGACAAGGACAGCTGCGTAAGCTGACGTGTGTCCTTTAAACGCTACCTGCCGAGTGCGTCTCTCCAACAGCAAGATGCCCATTGAATCTCGCCCAAGAACCGAGCACAAGCAACCTGACCTCAACATGACCTACACTTTGGTTCGTAGAACCGGACTTGACTTCACAGGATTGCACCCAGTGTTCAGTTAGAGTTCTTCGCCACCAGATCATGATAAGTGAAACTGGTGACTTTTCGATCTCTGTAATATTGGATAGATGTTCCTCTTTCCTTCTTATCTTTTTCACTGTCTTCCACCGCATTGTTAATCTGCTATTCTCTTCTCCACTGCACTCCTCTGCCTCCCCAATTTCACTGTATTTGATGAGATCATTAATATACAGTCTTGCAACGCTGTTGCCTGAGATCAAGGAAGAAGCTGCACAAACAGCTTGAGATGACTTGACCGTCCTGTACAAGAACATGGTTTAGAAGTAGCCCATTCTAGTAGCATACACTGAAACAGCCATGCCTACGCATGTTGCGCATGTAATACCATCTGCGAGTAACGCTTTTCGTACATCAGGCACTCAAGTTTGTTCATGAATACAAGTTCACTGGTGGCCTTCCCAGTAGTACAGTTTTGTATCATTCAGGACACTTTCGTCAATGTCTAAAAGCTGTTAACAAATGATCGCGCGCTCAATGTAGGTAACACTGACTGCGCCTTTTCCATAATTAGTGCTGCAATTTCTTGCGCGTATACGCGAAACAAGAAAGAAAAAAAAAAGCAAGGTGGTTAACCAGACACATGGCCGATTGGCTACGCTACGCTGCGCGAATGGTTGAAACGGAGCATATTATGGATTGCCTCGTTAGCTTCTAATCGAAGTAGTGCTTGTAGCCCGTTATTATTTTTTTCTTAATGTTAACTTGTCAACCACAAATGTTCTCAGAAAGAAGTGTGAACTTCTCTTATTATAGAGGCGTGACTGATGTCAAAGTGGCATGGAACTATAGACATTACACCAGTCACAAAAGTATTCCACAAAAGAGCGTCCTGTTTTAACGCAATAGCGTTAAAGAGCTCGCTTTGCGGAAATTCCGACGTCGGCGTCGTTCGTTGTGAGCGAAAAAACGACGTTGTCCGTGGGCGAAAATTCTAAATACGCATAAATAATAAAAATCTTCTGTTAGAGAGGGTAACCGAAACCAGGATTTCTGATTGGCAAACAGGCGTTGTAACTTAGAGGCACGTCCCTGCTTAAAACTGTTTCAAAAAAAAAAAAAACGTTAACATCGTGTAGTGCAAGGAGCCCCCCCCCCCCCCCCCTCCCTCTTTAATGCATGTAAAATTGCGCGGCAGAAGTGTAGAATCGCACCAGAGTCAAAACATTTGAATGGCATATCGAATGGTTGGTTTAAACGACTGCTAATACCAAGTGAACCAGCATAACAATAGGCGTGCGTGCGGGGGTGGAGGGGGGGGCGGAAGGGTGCGGCCGCCCCCCCTAGTCACCTAAGAAGGGGGGACTGCAAAGTCAGCCCCATACATTGACGTAATTGGGAGGGGAAATGCTGCGACTTCGGAGGGGGGGGGTGCAACATCCGCCCCATACATCAACATAATAGGGAGGGGAGCGTACGACGAACGTTCACCCCCTCCACCCCCCCTGAAGGGGAACTCTGCGCTCGCCTATGAGCATAATTAAAAATGGTTATCAGCAACAGCGTCAACAAAGAGCAGCCGCACATTTGCGCTTGTGGCCTTACAGGTCGCAAAGGAAAGAATTATGGCGTAGTGCTCACTGCACAACTGTACTTGCAGTAGGCATTCTATGATAGTTTCAAACCGCCAATAATACGCTCATAGACGTTCGTTTCCATGCGGCGCGGTTGAGGTGTCTACCGAGAAACGAAGCCAGGATGGTGATTTTACCCGATTTGCCGGGTAAAAGCTGCATTTTTCTTGACTTGTACCGGTGTATAGTGTATATAGGAAACTCGTCGACAGTGGCAGCAGTGAAAGCTCAAAAAGAAATTCCCTTTTATCGCCTGTTGGCGTCGATTTTGTGCAAGGATCTGGTTCATTCGTAGTTCGCCATCATTCTGCGAGGATTGAATCTGTTGGCGTGTAGTATTCCTAAGAGTGATTTACACAGACATAATGAAGGCTCACAACAAAACAACAAATGCAAACAGGCATGGTAAGGAACCATGTTTTGTGCCGTTAGCGTGTAAAACACAACTTCCAAATAGTAGTTTTGTAAGACGTCACTTGGTGACAAAGTTGCAGCACAAGATGAGTGAGCCTCTTTCAAAACAACAAACGCCATTGGTTTAGGCTCCTTTGCGTGGGTGGCGCTCACCTCTTTTCCTACGTAGTCTTGTCTAACCAAAAGAAATGTAGGACTGACTGCCTCCCTGACAGGGCGAACGCCGCTGCTGATTTTCCCATCACTAGTGGTAAGGCGCCAGACCATAGTGAAACCTTCCTTTCCCAAAGTGTGACTGTCAACTGGTGTTCACTCCAGTTGGAGAAGCGATCCGGGATTCTGGGAATAACCAACGCACAGACTGATTAGTTTTATTAAAACCACCCTTTGTTCAACACACCGTTACTGCACATATATCTGACGCGAGTGTTTCGTTTTAAATAATTTCGCAACGAAAACAAATTTTCACGTAAAAGAAGGTGGGACCTCGTTTCGCTGTAGGCACTGGTTATGCACAAATGAAAGCACTCTTTTTCTGATAAATCGCCCCAAAAAGTGCTCCCAGAATAAGCCCAGATTTGCGCCGGCATATTCCCACAACCAAGCGCATTCTCCGGCAGTCAGGGGCACGCCGTGAGCGGTTATTGACCGCGTGTTTTACAAACGTAACCCATCCTTAAATACTCTGTTAAACACATGCGAGTGCGAGCGCCCGAACGACACCAATTCGCGCAGAAGCTGTCTACGTTAACATCAGACATGGTATATGCTAGAATGGCCGCACATAGCTCTCACGGTCACGTATACTCACTCGATTATGTTATAAAGTGTTATAAAGCCGATCATCAGTCAATGTATACAGTGTGTCTCTGCACACAGGCTTCTATTCTCACGTTTCTACGCGTGGAAGCACGCTGCACACTCGAGCATCGATGGAAATGTTATTAAGACGTAGACTAAAGCGGATCTCAGAATGATATCAAGCACCTTCAGCAGTGCAGACAAAATGTGCGATCAGAGAGTAATCGTCCTTGATAAGTGATAGCATCACTCATTTTACGAGCCATGCAATCACTTACACAAAAATGCGCACAGCCATCTCAACTCGTTAAATGACAGTTTTGATTGGACATCCGCAACAGCCCCGCGGACGCAGGCTACTGCAGGAAATGGCTGGCAGCTCACTTCCGCAGAGCTGCTTCAGACGCCCAGCTAAAGCTGCGTAATCAATACCTGCGAAACCAGTACACTCACCGTCAACAGGCGCACGTTGTCCGTGTCCGCAGCACTAAGAATATTCCTCACTCCTAGCGTGACTTCGAGCGCAGAGCCCGGCGTGACCACCCCCGCAGATAGGCATGTTCCATCGAACTCAAAACTACAAGACACGCGAGCAACGGGATCAGCGCAACCAACGCAACGCATTCCAAAAGACGGAGGAGAGGTAGAGAGCAGGCGGAGGTAAAGGCGGAGGCGCCGCGCTACCGCACCGGCGGCGCCACTCCGGCGCCGGGGCGAGCCCGCCACAACGACGCCGAACGGCAAACGCGGGATATGTTAGGCGTATACGGCGGCGCCGTCATCACGGAAGTCAATCGAAAGGCGCTTCACGAGAGCTTTGTGAGTCCTCTAGAAATGCCAACTCTCTTTCTCTGCGTCTACCTTCCAAAGGGGGTCAAGTAAATACCCGACGAGAGTCATGGTGTGCGGACCCTCTTTTGACCCTCTTTTCCGTTCTGTCCGACAGCCGCCCTCTATGACTAGGAGGCATATATCGCCACGGGCCCTGTCACTAATGCAATCACTTGCACGGCTTGTCTGGTAGCGGTATTGCAGTTCGGCATGTTTGTTCGCCAGTCTAACATTCGCATGAGCAGTACGGATGCCGCATAATCCAACGCTGGGTCTTGTGGCAGGTTTAGATAAATGAGAGTTGTTCGTTGTTACCTTAGACAAGTTGTTTTCAGCGCTGAGGACGGAGGAGAGGATGGAGACCGGTAACTTCGGAACCTCTTGTGATGACTTGGCTGCCATGCTCCTACTGCTGCCAGCCGTTGCATTGCTACGTGCACATCGCTCGTCGGCTATCCAGACACAAGTGACTGGCCTGACCGGGCTGTCAGTAGGTTTTTCCGTGCCTGCTTGGCTAGTAAAAGTGCCGAAACCACTGTTCGGGAGCAACGAAGAGCACGGTCGTGCCACCCCTTCAATATTCTGGGGGCGTACAGTCTAGCGCGATTTCAAGGTTATCGCGTCAGCGTCGATCGGCCTAGAGTACCGGCAGCCTAGCGGCCCCTTTCGAACTGTGGCAATCAAGATTTTGCATTCTTCTCTCCCTCATTGTCTGTTCCACGCTACAACAACCACCCCCATGACGTACCCACCACTCCTTTTTCTCTATGTTTGACCTTTCCATTCGTCGCATCAAGCATACACTTCGTTCGTTCTTATCTTCGCGGATGATAACAATACTGGCAGCTAAGAGCTGGTAAAACTGGCTTGGCGGAAAAAAATGCCCCCCACCTCCCCGAAGGGAATCGTGAGGAAATGCGAATGCATTTCGCGCGCGCTTCACTCCATTTATATATGGTGGTTGTGGTTCGAAGAAGGAAAAGGCGCCTAATTTCTGCAGCCCGGTCGGGAGCACGGCGCAGCGCCTTTTTTTTTTGCTTTTTTTGTGTTTTTTTAATTTTTTCTTTTTTTTTTCATATATAGCTCCGCCGAGCTCCCGCGATGCGAGCGCCCTCACGCGTCAGAGCGCGCTCCTCCTCTCCACTCACTCTCTTTTTTTTAAATTTTTTTTCATATATAGCTCCGCCGAGCTCCCCGCGATGCGAGCGCCCTCACGCGTCAGAGCGCGCTCCTCCTCTTCACTCAGAGCGGAGAGAAAACACCTGCCGCGGACAACGCCAACGCCGCACAACGCCGGATGACTGACATAGCCCGATTATGAAATGCATTCGCATTTAAAAGAAGAGGACTTTGAAATCAACCCTGTAAACATTAGGTACACATTGATGTGACAAAGGACAAGACCTAATCTATGACGTAACCTTTCTTATTGGTCTGCATAGCACCCGCCACGGTGGTCTTGTGGTAATGGTGCTTGACTACTGACCCGCAGGTCGCGGGGTCAAATTCAGACCGCGGCAGCCGCAATTTCGATGGAGACGAAGATGCATGAGTCCCGTGTACTTAGGTTTGGTGCGCGTGAAAGAACCCCGCATGGTCGAAATTTCGGGAGCCCTCCACTATGGCGTCTCTCATAATCATATCGTGGTTTTGGGGCGTTAAACACCAAAAATAATTTTCTTATTATTTTTCTGTATAGTCTCCACAGAGCAAGACTGATTGAAATGCTGAACCTTCGCAATGACAAAAAAAAAATTTAAAAAAATGCCCCCACCTCCCCCGAAGGGAATCGTGAGGAAATGAGAATGCATTTCGCGCGCGCTTCACTCCATTTATATATGGTGGTTGTGGTTCGAAGAAGGAAAAGGCGCCTAATTTCTGCAGCCAGGTCGGGAGCACGGCGCAGCACCTTTTTTTTTTGCTTTTTTTCTGTTTTTTTTTTATTTTTTTTATTTTTCTTTTATTTTTTTATTTTTTTTATTCCTTTAAATTTTTTTTCATATATAGCTCCGCCGAGCTCCCGCGATGCGAGCGCCCTCACGCACCAGAGCGCGCTCCTCCTCTCCACTCACTCTCCGCTACTCCGCCCGCACCACCTGTTCCGGACACTCTCGCCGCGGACAACGCCAACGCCGCACGACGCCGGATGCCTGACATAGCCCGACTAAGAAATGCATTCGCATTTAAAATCCAGGAGCAAGTGACTCAAATACGCGGGATATATGGGCGTTGTTGTAACGCTCTAGACTTCTTTCCTGTGTTTTATTTGTGTTTAATTATGCCTGATTATTTATTTTTATAGTGTCTATCCAAGTGCAATAATGTAAGTCTAATAAAGAAACAAAAGTGTCTGGATAGCTGAGTGCTTAAAACGTTCGCCTTGGGATCGTGGGTACGGGGGTTCGATTCCCGCCGCCTCGCGGGGATTTTTTTATTTTTTCGCCAAGACTTTCTTTATAGCAAGATTCTATCTGTCTCTCTGTTTCTTTCTCTCTCTCTCTGTATTCGTTCACTCCTCTCACCCATCAGGGTTATCGCATGCCACACAGGGGAAATTGACACGTGTTTTGGGAAACGAAGAAGAAGTTGAAGAAGAGGACTTAGAGGAAGCAGAGGACGAACGGAGTGCGTGCCTGCCGATTCATAATGATGATCATTTATGTTTGCACTACGCGGCGCAACGAAAACCTTTACCAGCTCCGCACTTAAAATAAAAAATAAAGAAATTAAAACGGGCCTTTTCTTAGACGGGAATGGTCGTACCTTGAGGAACAGCAAAAGGGATGAGGGACGTAAGCTTGATACCTCCCTGTCCTCGAAAGTGGAGTCTGGGCCGTGGCGCTGTTCTTGTTCATCGTAAATGCTCGCACGATGTCCTTCAAATATCGCCGGATCCAAAAAAATTCTGGCTTCATTCAGCGCCCCCACCCTTCTGAATTACAAAAAAAAAAAAAACTGCACTCAACCACACAGAAAGGGAAACAGCGCAGAGAGCGCTTACTGCCATAGAGCCATGCGGGCAAATTATCAATCGAAAGAGAGAGAGATGAAAACATTTATTGTGAAAAGAAAAAAAAAGAGAGTTTGGGGGGCCAAAGCATGACCCCGCTACATGGTCAGCGTCCCTAGCCCGGGACACCACGTGACGAGGCCCCGACTCGCGCCCGTCTCACCAGAGTCTGTTGAGACTCCAGCGAGGAGCATTTGAGGAGGGCAGTCTCCCATGCCTCTCGGGAAGGGGTAGAAGAAGGGGGCAGGTGGGGATTTAATGTACATGCCCACACCATGTGGAAGATGTCACAGGTCTCCTCACAGTGTGGGCACCGCCCATCCGTGTTCGGGTCTAAGTGCTTTATTATTGCAGGACAGAGTAGAGTACCTGTCTGCAGGCGCCTCTTCCCTAACCAAACAAATGTTCTCGGCACACCCAGCGCCTGCTTTTGAAAGTATGCGACTTTCACTTTCTGTTGCAGGCCCACGCAGTTTGAAATTTGCAAGTGTTCAACGCCGGGCTTTTTTTCTTTTTTTTTCAGCAGGTCTCTGGGTTGCATGTCTGAACGGCCAAGGCAAGAATTCTTCTTTATTTTATTGGAAACATTTCGGCGCGCACGCAATAGACGAAAACAAAAGGCGAGAAGACAAACGGGCGCGAACTCACAACTCCGCTTATTGAAGAAAGAACACGAAATATATAACCCAGGGTAGCTCAAGAGCGCATGTGCGTAAAAAGAATGAAACAAGCAAAACAAAAGAAAAAAAAACATCATCACAGTAATTTTGCAGAAGTGGTATCTACAACGTGCAGCAGAATGTAAAAGTCTAGTACTACTCATAAAGGTGAACTCCTTGTCTGTTAGTACAATCGATGGGTTGCTTACGCATTTATCAGCACACCTCTTGATATGAAAAGCTTCAACTATTTCCCGAGTTAGCTTGTCTTTGTGATAAAACAAAATGTTAGTGTCACACCACACAGGATGACATTGGCAGTTCCTGCAATGATCGGCTAGATGGGGAGTCATTGCTATTATCCAATGATTTCATATGTTCATTAAGGCGAGTGTTAATGCATCGGCCAGTCTGGCCTATATATACACGACCGCAGGTTAAGGGCAATAAAAAAAACGCCTCCCCCCCCCTGCACCTCACGAACTTCCCGCTTTCTTTTGAAACGCCAACACATTTTTTCTTCGCAATTTTTTTGTCAATTTTTTTATCCACCGTACGACAGATGAGTTGAATCTTGTTGGGTGCACTGAAAACAACGTCTACACCAAACCGATTGGCAATGTGCTTGAGCTCATGTGAAAAACGATGAATGTAAGGTAAAACAGCAAAGCGTTTGCGTTGTGTGTCTTTCTTTGCAGAAGTGTGCTCTGGTCCAGCCCTTAAAATCTTAATAATCTTTTCAACTGCTCTGCGTACAATATTGTCTGCCATTTTTAGAAGATTTTAAAGGCTGGACCAGAGCACACTTCTGCAAAGAAAGACACACAACGCAAACGCTTTGCTGTTTTACCTTACATTCATCGTTTTTCACATGAGCTCAAGCACATTGCCAATCGGTTTGGTGTAGACGTTGTTTTCAGTGCACCCAACAAGATTCAACTCATCTGTCGTGCGGTGGATAAAAAAAAATGACAAAAAATTACGAAGAAAAAATGTGTTTGAGTTTCAAAAGATAGCGGGAAGTTCGTGAGGTGCAGGGTGGGGGGCAGTGTATATATTTCCCTTAACCTGCGGTCGTGTATATATATAGGCCAGACTGGCCGATGCATTAACACTCGCCTTAATGAACATATGAAATCCTTGGATAATTGCAATCACTCCCATCTAGCCGATCATTTCAAGAACTGCCGATGTCATCCTGAGTGGTGTGACACTAACATTTTGTTTTATCACAAAGACAAGCTAACTCGGGAAATAGTTGAAGCTTTTCATATCAAGAGGTGGGCTGATAAATGCGTAAGCAACCCATCGATTGTACTAACAGACAAGGAGTTCACCTTTATGAGTAGTACTAGAGTTTTACATTCTGCTGCACGTTGTAGATACCACTTCTGCCAAATTACTGTGATGATGTTTTTTTTCTTTTGTTTTGCTTGTTTCATTCTTTTTACGCACATGCGCTCTTGAGCTACTCTGGGTTATATATTTCGTGTTCTTTCTGCAATAAAATGACTTGTGAGTTCGCGCCCGTTTGTCTTCTCGCCTTTTGTTCTCGTATATTGCGTGCGCGCCGAAATGTTTCCAATAATGTCTTCAAACCAACTCGCCCAGCTCGCCCGCTGGGAGCCATGAAAAGTATTACGAAACCTACATACGTATACCCCGGCGCCCCCGACTCCTATCTACGGCGCTGTAACAGCATCCAACGTACTCTAAGCATATCGACATATTAGCGCGGGCAACCTTTTTTACGCAATGTACACTGTCGTCCTTTACTAAAGGGAACACGCGAGCGCATGTCGTGCGGTCTTCGGCGGCTGCCTACAGCGCCATCGACCAACAACTGAAGAAAGCATGTCCGCTTTTGGCGTCATCTGTTCGCAAACAAAGTAACGAGTGATAGCCGTTGAACAAGCGCTGCTAATTACGCCCCCCGCTTTGGTCTCGCAACGGGCGATGCCGCCAAAAGCGGTCGCGCTTTCTTCAGCATTCGGTTCATGGTGCTTAAGGTAGCCACCGCGGAGCGCAGGCCACGTGCTGGTGTGTTCCCTTTCATAAAGGACGACAGTGTACTACATTGAGGGACACAAAGTGACGGCTCTCGCCTTGCTGTCATCTGCAGCAGCGGCACCGCCCCGGCGCGCAATTTTAAAAGCGCCACTGTTACACAACAAAATCACCCAATACTAAACCTTCTCCAAGGGAAAAAAAAAGAAAAAAGAACCAGATGCCGCCGACACGCGCATGAGAACACTTGGGCTTCCATGGCGGCATAGCTAGTAGTCTACACGTCGAGTCGCCTGGTCGTGGGATGTTCTTTGAACTTCCTTCGTGGAATGTTCTTTGAACCTCTTTCACGAATTCTCAACTTCTAAGAAAAAAGAAAAAGCCTTCGAATCTAGAGGAACAAGCCCCTCTCCCCCCCCCCCCCAAAAAAAAGCCCCCCACCTCCCCCGAAGGGAATCGTGAGGAAATGCGAATGCATTTCTTGCGCCGACGCCGACTTCTGCCATCGCCTTGAGAGGCGCCCAGCCAGCGAACGGTCGAGAGTGAGGCGCGAGCGGACGGGAGAGTGGGGCGCAGGGAGGAGAGAGAGCGAACGGCGAGAGAAGGAGCGGCGAAGCACTGCACCTACCCTCTTCTACACTCTCTCGCACCACATGCTCCGGTTGCTAGGGGCGAGGATAAGCGCGCGCGCTCGCAGCTGTTGCTATGGGAGAGGGAGAGCGGAGAGATAACACCTGCCGGCGCGCGGACACCTCCTCAACCTATCCTCCTCCTCCGCGGACGCCGCCGGATGCGCCTGACATAGCCCTGACTAAGAAATGCATTCGCATTTAAAAAAAAAAGAAAAACGCCAGGCCTGCGCGGAACGCGCGGCACAATCACAGCGAAAGCTGGAAAAGCGGCCTTTCTAGAGCCCTTTTTAAACACCCTTACGCAACCCTTGACGCCAGCAGGATTTCCGCGCTTGATCCTGCCGTGGCTGTCTGAAACTGCTCTCTCTCTCTCGTGCGCGCGTGCGAGACACAGCAGTCTACTCACACAAACCCAATACGCCGCGCGGCTGCAATCTCTGGAAAGTGGCAGCGCGCAGCGAGCTCCGGAGCCCGTATATTCGATGTTGTCTAGAAACCGTAGCGCCGTCATAGCCTGGCGCGCCCTTGTGTCGCCAGGGGATCGTATATCAATAGCGTCTCGCGCTCCCGGAGGCCCCGCTGACGTCTCTCGATCCGTGCGCGACAATGCCTTGGTCTAATGTGCGATGGGTGTGGTCTCCGAGATTCTTTCGACGCGCGGTATAGTGTATATTAGCCAAACCGGACGTTGTACCAATGACCGCTTGGAACATGCCCTTCCGATAAATACCGGGACCAGGACAAATTGGCCGTTGAAATCGGAGTTTATCGGATAAGTCCAAATTGTAAAAAAAAATTACCGGCGAGTTTTTATCTGATTAATCCGAAAACACGGAGCTGTAGCGGTAATTTAATCAGAATGCCTGTGGAGTAACAGCAGTTTACAAAGGCTTGCACACCAATAATAATACCTGCCCTCTAAGAAAAAAAAAAAGAGTATATAGGTGTGACTATTTTTGGAGAGTTCTGACTTGCCAAGTATACAACTCTCGCTAAAGAGGAACGGTGACTCTCTTGGTGGGCCAGAGTCGACGCGCTCTAGGAGAGTCCCCGGACCATCTAAGGAAATGTGGGAGGACTCTTATGCGAAGGATCACACTGCCACTACTGAGGGAGTGACTGAAAAAGATTTGAAGCCTTTTTTTTTTTTTGACAGACGCAATCAGCTCACAGTTGACCAAGGCTGCATCATGTGCGGGATGCGAGTCATCGTGCCGGCAAAGTTGCGCAATTTGCTGCTGGACGAACCACGAAGAGCACCCAGGCATCGTGTGCAGCAAGCAACTGGCGGGGAGATACGTGTGGTGGCCGTCCATCGAGGCGGACCTCGAGCATCGTGTCAAGGCTTACGTCAGTTGTCAAGAACGACGTTGTGAACCGTGCAAAGCGCCCCTTCATCCTTGGTCTTGGCCAACAACGCGCCGTGGCAGCGCGTACATATAGATTTTGCTGGCCCCTTTTTGCACGCAATGTTTCTTGTAGTCGTGGACGCGCACTCCAAGGGGCCGGAAGTGTTTGTTATGCGCTCGACTACGGCGAACGTTACAGTTGGCAGATTGAGAGAACTGTTTGCGCGGTGTTTCCCCAAAAACCCTTTTCACTGATAACGGCCCGAGTTTGCTTCAGATGAGTTCAAGCTTTTTGTGAAAGAAATAGGCAGTCGTCACGTACTTACAGCACCGCATCATCCCAACTCAAATGGGCTTGCAGAGCGTTTTGTTCAGACACTTAAAAACGCTCTTCGTAAATATACTGGGAAGGACACATTAGATCGGAGACTACAAAATATTTTTCTTGCCTATCGCAACGCGCCCCATGCGACAACTAATGAGTCACCAGCAAACTTGTTTCTAGTCCAACGGCTGCGAAGTCGACTCGATGTTGTCAAGAAGTGGGAGGAAGGGTTGCGTATAAGTAGTTCAAGCAAACCACGTCTCGCAGGTATTTGGGTGTAGCGCCACATACGAAAATGGTAAGAAAGAAGATGACAGGAAGATGACACGTCTCGCCCACGTCATCATCATGACATAGTCGGTGACCGAGTGATAGCTTGCAATTATCGTGCCAGACCCAAATGGGTCCCTGGTGTTGTGGTGGGGCAGTCTGGCCCTTTGTCTCACAAGGACCATCACAAGGACCAGCTGCTCAGGCGGACCAGGGATCCGGACCGCGAGGCATCGGACCAGGAGTTATTTCACGAGGATGGCTTGGTGGGCTAGTTGGTAATGCATCATGAATGGCTACAGCGCACATAAAGACGGGGACAACAGAAGGATGCACAAGATAAAGCGCTGAACTGCAACTGACACTTTATTCTCTGAAGTAACAACCTTATATGGGCACATCAAGCCAATGAGATCAGTCTTCGGCACAGCACCAACAGAAGATAAAGTAGAAAACCTAACACTCATCGTTATTTTGCACACTGCCTAAGGCTTGTCTACGTTCAAAAATTCTATCTCCTTTGTGGAGAGGGTCACAGAAGGAGCGCTTACACAATTGTCTTTTTTGGCGATGAATTTCGTAAGCTTCAATCACTTACGTGTCCTGCTTATCCTTTTCCTTTCCGATAACCGGAAAGGAAAAGGATAAGCGGACACGTTTGTCTTGTGCATCCTTCTGTTGTCCCCGTCTTTATGTGCGCTGTAGCCATTCATGAAGGAGTTATTTACTGGTGTTTCAGCCAGGAGTCAACCCAGTGACACCCTCCGCTTCTACCACCAGTGGTCCTGACGCTTGGCAAGAGATTCAGACGGAGGGTGCAAGACGCTACCCGACTAGAAACCGTCAACAGGAGAGATATCAAGCTGGAGTTGAGATTGTTAAAGTCGCCAATATAGAAGGGGAGGGATGTGGTGTCCGGCCGAGCGCCGCCGTTGATCAAGTCGATAACGCGCAGGCGCGCGAAACAAATAAAATGCATGCGCTGCATCTTGCCCGGGGCTTATCGGGACCGGGCCACGCAACGGTGAACACGTGGCAATAAACGTCCTTTGCTCCTCGGAAACTTGTCTGCTCCTTTTCGCATGAACCCACGCCGGCACAACAGTTTTCTTTCATGCGCGAAAGTTTAACCACAAGATATCTGAGGTGCTCAAAATGTTTAATAAGCATGGTCGATGTTCATGTTTCTCGTATGGGACCCCCAAAGAACAACGCAATCAAGTTTCTAGACTTGCAGTTTACGCTCTCCGCCTCGGTGGAACAGTGGCTACGGTGCTCGGCTGCTGACCCGAAGGTCGCGGGTTCGATCCCAGCCGTGGCGGCAGCATTTCGATGGAGGCGAAATGGTAGAGGCCCGTGTACTGTGCGATGTCAATGCACGTTAAAGAACACCAGTTGGTCAAAATTTGCGGGACCCTCCACTACAGCGTCTCTCGTAATCATATCGTGATTTTCGAACGTGAAACCCTAGATGTTATGTTGCAGTTTACGCTAAGGCATATACGTGTATGCTGGCATTACATGTCTCGTTCTGTAAAAGGCCTTCTCAGCTTCAATTCCCGCCATTCGAGACTTGTCAAGCGAGACACCGCTTTTTCTTGCATTCAGTCGTGAATAAAAAAGCTCTTGCCAAATTTTAAGAGCCCTAAGTGAGGATGGGCAAGTCACCAAGCTTCGAATATCTGGCTGCCCTGCTGAAGCTGTCATCACTACTGCCAGCTTCAAATGTCTAAAGGCTGTTAAAGCAGGAGCAGAGCGTGCCTCAGGGGTACGGAATGTAGACAAGACGCAAACCACGATTATTTCGCGGCGAAGAAATCACCGCAACTTGTTCTGGGACCGAAGCAGAAGATGAAGGCTACAACGATGATGAAGAGAACGACGAACAGAGCGCGTGCCTGTTCATGATGAGGATCGTTTCTGTTTTCGCTTCACGGACACACTGCTAGCCTAAACAGCTCCACTGTTAAAATAGTTTATCAAGCTTGTTTCCCAATATTCAATTAAAAAAATTGGCCGCGTATCTGCGTGCTTCGCTGCAAATGTCGTCGAAAGACGATAGTCTTGTGCCGGCCGTACTCCTATGTTTTGCCTTGCCTCAGACAGCGCCTACTCTACGTTGAACTGGCCGCATCTGGCTGGCATTGATAAAATAGAGGCGGCGCTGCGCGAGATATGGACGCCATCGAAAAGCATGAGCTTGTGCTGAACCAAGGGCCACTGCCAGCGGCTGGACGTTATTGTCGGCAAAGCGCTTTTTCGTGCAAAGCGTCGCAGTTCATGCACAGCTTCGCATTTTCAGCACAGCCTAAAAGACACTACGGTCTTTAGAATTACGTATATCTGTATTTTCTAATAAAAAGAACACACGACCTGATACTTACATATTAATGTTGCGCCTCAGGTATGCGTAGTATTTGCTTTTTGATCGAATATGTTCACAAGTATGAACGAAAACACCAGTTCAACATGGCTGGGCGTTCAGAAATTAGTTAAACTTTGGCCGAGTAGCTGAATCGGGTCACGGACAGACAGACAGACAGACCAAAAATTTTTGCGTTTAAGTATCCCAAGAAAGACTATCGTCTTTAAAACAATCTTTAACATCACGTGATTGTGGCGTCTACTTTGGGGAACCGTTTTTTTTTTTTTCAGAGCGCAGTTCTTGGACGCCCGTTCCTGGGTAGGGCGGAGTCGCCATCGGCGTTGCCGTCGGTGGCGTAACCGATAGATATGAAAAAAAATAACACGAGAGAAAAAGTATCCAGGATCGAATGGAATTAAAACCGAGGCCCTCTGAATAGCAGTCGAGTATTTTACCACAGACACGCTGGCGCTCGAAACCCAGTTGCAAAAAGACTCTATACAGGCATAATGTCGGGCCAGCAATCGCGTTCACCTACGCAATATAGCGTGGCAAAAACTAAAATACCAAACAGTCATCACACTATGCTAATTGCGGAAAGTGTGTGTGGTTTAGTGCTTCCCCCTTCATCGCAGAGTGCTCAGCCATAATTCTTCATCGTCATCAGCCACATGCACCATCAACAATGCGCACATAATACCTTACAGAAAGTGGCGTAGCCAGGGGTGGCACACCCGGCCCGTGCCCCCCCCCCCCCTCCGCTCTCGAAAGTTTTTTTTTTAGATGTGAAGCATCTTATGGCGAAGCTTAATCCGGTGGTGGTGGTGGTGGTGGTGTGCCGGCGTGACCACCCTTACTGCGCATGCGCAAACCTTTCAAAAAAAAATAAAAAAATAAAAAAAACCTCCTCTCCCCCTCTCTCTCCTCTAGGCATCCCTCCCCGCGGCAACCACACCCCTCACTGCGCATGCGCCTCCCCTCCTCTCTCCCCCTCCTACGCTCCCCCCTCTCTCCTCTAGGCATCCCTCCCCGCGCTCCCACTGCGCATGCGCGTCCCCCCCCTCTCTCTCCTCTAATACGCTCCCCCCTCTCTCCTCTAGGCATCAATGCCCACAGCGTCCACACCCCCACTGCGCATGCGCGCCCCCCCCTCTCTCTCCTCTCCTACGCTACCCCCCCTCTCGCCTCGAGACGCCGACGCAGGCAGCGTCTGCTAGCGAGTTTCTTGGTTGAAAAAACCGACTGCTCGCGCTGCACAACCGTTCATTGTCCATCCCGTATATATGGCAATGGATCTTGACCTCCAATGTGGTGCCGGTGGGATATTTCTCCTGTGCGTTGTTGAACAATAAAAATTCGCAGCGTGCGCGTTAACTAAAAGCCGACTGCGGGTCTCTGTGTCCAGTCGGAGTCTTCTGTCTCTCATTGCCCATTAGCAGCGATTGGCATGTTCCAGTAGGAAACACCGCTCCATCACTGCGTGCTTTGCGCCTCCTCAGTTTTCTCTCCTGCGCAACGCTGCGATAGCGCCAGCGTCAACGCCACCGCCAGTGTAAGCGTTAGCGCCCGCTGCTTCACATCTACACATGGTTCCCTTTAGCGGGAGATGGTGTAATTTTTTTTGAAGCGTAAGCTACACTGCCCGAGGTTGAGCTGTTTCGCTTATCTTATGGAGAGCAGAGCCGTGCTGCGCATGCCCGAGGAGAAGGAGAGAGAGGAGGTTTTTTATTTTTTTTAAAAGGTTTGCGCATGCGCAGTAAGGGTGGTCACGCCGGCACACCACCACCGGATTAAGCTTCGCCATAAGATGCTTCACATCTAAAAGTGGAACCCGCGGGCGGTGAAGAATGAAACGATGTGGGTACTTTGAGCCTGTCCCCCCTCAGGAAAAAGAAAAGCATTCCTGGTGTAAGCAGCCAAAACCACCTTGAGACCAGCCCGACAACAAAGCGAGAGGTGTGACGAACAATAGCCCTCGCCGGGTGCCAGTCCGGGTATTGTGTGCTCCCCGAAAATGTTATCTCACGTCGACAATAATTGATCGACCTCTCCAACGTCACGAGGGGAGCCTCTGTCTACGTCAAACCACACAAAATGTCGATTGAACCTGAATGCTCGGATGAGCAATCACCTTTACTTTAAAACCGAATTAAAATATCTTATAGGCAACGCTCGTCCCCAGTAATCGGTCAGAAGTGCCTCCACTTGCAGGAGTCTCAAACAACAGAAGCATCTCGAGTTTCGAAATTAGGTGTCAGGGTTCCTTTAATGTGCGAAAAAGTGTACCTTGACCAGAGTGGGAAATGCGTCATGGATAGGATAAGAGAACTTGACCACAATGGCAAAAAATGCCTGTGACCGGACAGATTTAAGTTTCCTGGCTACCCATTGCTTAAGCGGTCATGATTGCTCACCTGAACTAAGCACGTCTGTCAATAAGAAAGAAACGCGAAATACTCGACAAATCGCAGAAGCAGAGCGCATTTCATATTCAAGCTAGTTGTGTGTAAGCCTCGCCGTCGTCGTTCGCGTTCCGTCCTTGTCCTTGTGTTGCACAGTGTCAGAATTATGTACGTACAAGCCCAAGTCGCCACTTTATTGTCTGGTAAAACTGCAAATCAGTTAGCCACAGAATTGACGAAATAAGAAGGGATTGCGGAGGGTCAGTGTATTCTCGATGTCTTTCTACAGCAAGGGTCCAAACTCGATTCTGCTAGCGGGCCGCTGTCAAGAAGTTTAGTCCCACGAGGGCTGTGACAATGGATATGGTAAAAGCGGGGCAGGGGGGTAGCTTGAACAAAATGGCACCTAACGTCGCCGTATGAAAGAACGCTTTTCCCATATATTTTCCATTCTAAAAAAGAATTTCACATTAGGTTTGAGAAAAAAAAAAGAAAGAAAATCTAAGCATACTCATTCCCACAACGATAAAAATCTGGGCGTCCATTCTAAAATATACAGTTCTGGTTCCTCGGTGACCTTTCTTCTTATAGCGACAGCACGATGTGCCTCAGGAAGAAAATATGCTTGAGACCAGTCACGTGTAGCATACTTGTACAAAGCACTATTTGTTGATGTAGGCGAGAAAATAATGCGAGCACTATTAAGCAGCGTCACAAAACTATTCCGTGCGGAGCGGCGGACTTCTAGCGAACGGTCCGGTGGCAGCATGTATTGTAAACAACGTGTAAACAACAGAGGGTATTGTAAAGAAACACGTGCTTAAAGCTTACTGTCAGGCTTGCGTTGTTTTTTTTTTTAATATACCTCAGTTGGAAGTTGGCCCTTGCCCTGTCCTATATGTTTATCCTTTTGACCGAAAACACTCATGATATCATAACGGCCCATTTAGGAGGCGTAGTTGTGGGATGTCTCTGTCAGTAAGCGCTTTTACGCGAAATGAAAAAAAAAAAAACGAAACTGGGAATAACATCTGCGGTAGGTGGGACAAAAGTACCGCTTTAGATTGCCGTAGCTAAATGTCCGACTCGCTGTATATGCGCAGACTTCTTACAGCGCAAGCATACAATTGAGGGAAACATAGAACGGACTCGTGGCAGCGGATCTCCACCAATACAGAAATTAGGTGGCCCTGAAAAGGGCCTTTGAGGAAGGACGGTGGTGGTTGCTCAGCAATGGCGACGCGCGGTGAGAGCGCAGGCTTTCAGAAAACCATCCAGGCTCAGGAAGCCATCGTGCTCGTACACCTCTCGTAGGTAGGTGAGCCAGCCGCCAGACACAGTGTAGCCGCTCTGTGCAAGTGCAACGTAGAGATGATCACCTAACATCCAGCCTTCGTTATCGGCGTCGAAGCGGTGGAACACAGATGACCAATTCTCGACAGCTTCGCACGCGAAGGTTACTAGGTCGGCGCGATTCCCAACACCACGGTGTAGGCCGTACTTCAGAACTACAACCACTGTCGATGGCATGATCGGCTTGGACCTTCTTCGTAGCGTCAGCTGCAAAAGCACTGAGCGCACTGTGCAAGGGTCCATACTGCTTGACAGACAGCGAGTCGAATGGCGATGCGACCACGTCTCGCCTTTTTTATACGGCCGCCCTCAGCGTTCCAGAATATCTGCACAATGGCCTTCTGAACCCTGACCTTCCCTTACACTCCCTCCCCCTTTACAATTCACGTGGTGGTTCACCACGTGAACCGTAACACCACGTGTTCAACACCCTCTTATTCTCATGGTGTCTTTTCCTCACCTGGGACTCATGCTTTGACCCCTTTCCTGGAAAGCACGGTTGTACAAACTGCATACCTGCACAATAGTTCTTGAGGTGGTGTCTTTCCTTGTGTACTTCGAAAATCAGTTCCCAGAAGTCTTTGAACCAACGCTTTAGGAGGTACATAGGGAAACTTGGGTAACAGCAAACTTCGGTATCACGGAGTATCGTTCGAGTTCAGGCGCATGACGAAGCAAATAATAATGTTTAAGACATGAACAGACTTACATGACATGATTCCGCCCTACAATATGAAACGGGAGAAATCACAATGGCGCTGGCCTTTTTCATGTTTCGTCGTGCATTTGTTTCTAAAAAAATACTGAAATACCTTATAGAACATATGGCCGACATGTTTTGACTGGGATATATCCTAATTTTTGTAGTATGGAAGAAAATACATTGAAGGCGTAAAGGAGTACTGACACAAAATTTCGAAGTCGAGATAATTTGTGGAATAAATTTGTGTGGACACACACGCATCATCTACAATATATTAACGGAAAATATAGCTTAACATATTTAAAATCAATGTCAAAGAGCGTGTCCCGGCATTGCACGCGAAACGTACCTCTGATTTTCTTGTAAAGAACCAAACGCACCATGCGTGCCGAGTTCGTAGAGAGTTTTAGTGCCGGGGACCCCCAGCCTTCCGCGTACTTACGCTCTTGCGTTCTTTTATATTACCATCTGCACCCACGGAAGAATACAAAGGAACGTAAGAGCGTGCGTACGCGCGAGGCTGGGGGTTCCCCGCCACTAAAACTCTTTAGTGCTGTCTGCCGCGATCCGTGCGAGTGTTCTCTCCTATCCAAACCTTTTGAACAGAAAGAGGGTGCAGGCTTGCGCGGGAGCACAAAGGATGATGTGCTTGCCTCGGCAGTGGATTTTTGGGGAGTCACGCATATTACAATGTCGAGGAGGGAGCATTTCTTGAAAAAGAGCTGTCAATGCAGGGCTCACCTGCACGCGGTCTTTTGTGCTCATGTAGGGATTGTACACGCGCTTTCCGCACCGCACGTGGCGGGACACCTGCCGCACGCGATCGGAGGCCGAAAGACCGTCGCCGATACGCTCCTTCGCCCTCCGCTTGCGTACAGCAGGTGTCCCGCCACGTGCGGTGCGGCTGTGCGGAAAGCGCCAGTACAGTCCCGTAGCCAGCTATGTTTACACGAAAACAACTCTACCTCCCGTATCACTCAGCGTGCTCTGAAACCGAAACTGCGACTGGGCTCTATAAAACCTTTTCGAAATAATTGATCATCTCGGGCAGAAGGAGAATAAAGTTATTTCAATCAGAATAAAGTTATTTCAATCAATCAATCGGGCAGAAGGAAGCCAGCGTTCCAGCCGTAATGAGTGGGTCGTTATTTGCTTATGGTAATAGAAAAAAACAAGATGCAAAATTTTTGTGTCAGTGTTGCTTTAAGGCAGAACGTGGCTTGTCGTAAGCATTTGCAGGGTGTATTTTTGCGAGAAAATTGCACGCGCCTTTTTTAACACGCCTTACCCCAAAGTAGTCAGATTTGTTCACAAAAATCACCTGTATAACATGAAAGATGCATTCATGCAAATAGTCATGTAATGGCCAATTATTTGGCTGTTTCGATGTGCTAACGCTTTGTTTTGCTGGTAATCTATAAGCCAGCAATTTTTTTTCAATAACCAGTCAGCACACATTTTATTAGATTCAACTGCTAGCGTGGTCGCTACAAGAAACGTGATTCCACCTTTTTTATTAGGCATTTCCGTAAGGTAGCCTAATATATTGCAAAAAAAAAGCTACTCGCATATGATGAAGATGCTTTTGACCCAAGCATTACAAAGAGAGACAGCGACAGGGAGGTTGCCAGCATCCTTCCGGTCCCTGGTCTCTTTTTCATGTCTCGGTTCCTTCTGCTTTCTTTTGGTTCTGCTGGTATTTACGCCTAGACTTTGTAAGTATACATGTAGAGGCACGTGTTCCAACTAGCGAAATTCCTATCTCAGCGTCTTTTCAGAATTATGTTCTAAGTTTGATCAATAAAAGAAACAGAAAAAAAAACATATACGTCCGCTAAGCATAATGCAGAAATAATATTGCTTGATTTGAGAATAATGGAACATTGCATTTGTTAATCGAAATGTAATACGTGTTAGCCTCCTTGTTTCTTTTCACCAAACGGTCAACATATCTAAACGTTTCGTGCACTTTTTTGCACTTTGTAAACAATGATGTAGGACTTGATACTTCCGTGAAAAATAAATTTTGATATACGCACTAGCGAAGAATACTGACAACCAGAATTTTAGACAAAAATTGCTACTCAAGTTCCTAAAGTACTCTTTTGTGGTGTACGTGTTGAGCCTGTAGTCTGTCTAGTGGATTCAAGAGCATTCCTGAAACGTTTACACGTGCTGGCTGCATGCCGACACGTATACATCAATTAGCCCAAAATACCAGCAACGCCATGATAATATCAAAATGGTATTAAACGTGATCAGTCGGCATACGAAACTACTGCGAATGACTGTGGCAACATCCGTTACGTTGGTTTGGTTTTTGACCCAAGACCTGAAATACGTATCAGACAACCAGTCAATATACTTTATTATAGCTAAGTTTCTACTTTAAAACATTCAGTAGAAGCTAAGCTAAGCTTCTACTGAAAGTTATGAGGGCAGGATACCGGATCCGTGGTGGGTGAACTCAGCCAATGCAGAAATTGGGTGGCCCTAAAAGAGGGCCTTTTGAGAAGAAGTCCGCTGAACAGGCGAGGCTTCTTCACTTGCAGGTGCTTGCGAGGACGGCGCAAACGGTCACAAAGGCGTCGAATGTGACCCACCCAATGGGCGAGTAGACATTGCACAGAAGCCTCAGGAAATCGCCACTGACGGGGTAGCCGCAGTGCGTGAGAGCTGTCTGGAGGTGGCTGCTGGGGATACAGGCACGTCGCTCAAGGTCGAATTCCCTGAATACTCCCGACCAAGACTCCACAGCTACGCAGGCCATGCCCAGCAGGTCTTCGCAGTCGGAGGCACCCCCTGATGGTGCAGCACTCGAGCACGAGCGCTGCTGTCCGTGGCAACACCGGTGGGTGCCTTCGCCGTTGGGCGAGACGGAGGAGGAGCTCTTCAGCGAGGCGAGGGTCCATCGTGATCTTCCAAAAGAATGAGTAGAGTGAGAATCGTGCTTCTCTTTTTATACTCCGGATATAGGCTGTCCCTTATTGGCGCAGGATGTTTTTTGTCTGCTGAAGTTTGAGCCTGCCCCTTTTCTCTCTGTGCAGGTCCCCCCTTCCGCCATCTATGCACCTGCGTCTCATCGCACCCTGTCTTTTGTGGAAAGGTAGTTCGCGCCAATTGAGGATTAGTTCAAGTCCAGGTGTCAACACTGCAGTAACACATTATTTTCGTGCGAAAACCCTTTCCTACGCTTGAGGGTCAAGATAAGGGAGCCAGCTGTGTCGCATGGTGGACTCACCATTTGGGTGGTATTCAGAACGCTGATAATAGAAATGCTGGATTATCGGAATCCGGGAATTTAAACACCGGAAATTCATAAACCCAAATACGCAAAAAAAAACGAAAATTTATATTGCTGGAATATGAAAACATCGAAATGCCGGAACGTAAAATTGTCTACATCGCCGAGTTATAGTGAAAGATAAAGTATCTTCCCAAGATAAAGGTTCTGCCAGCCTTCTACGATATGCAAACGCTTACGCCCTTTTTTCCAACAGTCATGTATCCTTCGCATATGGTTCGAGCCTTAAAAAAATACATATTTCTGCACATCTCATCGTATATCTATTCCAATTGGTTATTGCATTTCAGACAGATAAGTTACGCGTTATTCCTTGTAGAAATCTTCAAACGTCGACATTGTGCCGGTTGCACAGAGGACATGCCAAACGATTTTCGCCTAACCTTTTTCTTCTTGCCTCATGAGCTACAGGGTTTACGTCTAGTCGCTCACTCGACGTTGCCTCCGACTCTAGTTTTCTCCATTTCTGTTTTGGTGATGAGCCGGAATAGCATGGCATGCGTGCATCGCCTTCATCGAGATTACCATGTGAGTACCTTTTACAGGAAGGTCGGTCATCACTCTGGCATTGCGTTCTCCTCGCTTCTCGCTACTACAAAAGTGTCTAGAATTTACTTTCTTGTTAAACACGCAAACTTAACCGTCTTTGCACCTAAGTTTAGCTTTTTCTCTTCTGAGAGCCCACCTCACCGCGTCTTTGTGCATTTCCCTCCGAAACAAATAAATGTTACTAGGTTTTCGGCGTTATATCATTTCACCATTTCAATTCTTAGGCGTTTTGACGCAGGGCCTTTTCATAATTCAGGCTATTATTTTTCAGAATTTTGATAGCGACTCTTACCATTTAAGCACTTTAATGTGACTACAAGGATTTCTTCGTGTATATTACGTTTTTATCTAAATATTAACAGTTAAAGCGAACCAGGTGATCCAAATTATCCGGAGCCCTCCCCTACGGCGTCTCTTTGAGTCGCTTTGAAAGGTTAAAACCCAAAAGCAACCATTGGTTCTACACTTCACCAAATAATACACCTGAAATTAACCGTATCTCGACAAGCAGCATCGAAGAAGCAGCAGCAAGAATAATAAGAGTGCCGAAGGTCATTACGCTTGGAGGGCTGGAACCTGCAGAGTGCATTGCCGTCAAAGGGTTGGCTTCCCCGCCGCGCAGATGAGCTACTTGTGACCACGTGATGGCGTTCGGCGAATAGTGGCGCTGGAATTTCTGGTGGCGAAGCGAGCGGCGCCCGGAAAACAGTGGCGCAACTCTGCTACCTAAAGGTAGCACACACAGTAACTCTATTGTGTCCGTCTGCTCGGCCATTTCTCTTTTTTCCGTAATGCGCTATACCACTTCACGCACTCTGCATGCGCCTCGGTGATTGTGACGTCATGGCTCGCACTGGCGTGCAGCCACCGCGCGCGGACAATCCACCAAAACTACAGAGAACTGTTAAAAAATTACGCGAAATAAACTGCGTTCGCGGGAAAAGACGCGAGTCCTCTTTAGGCCCGTATTCTGAAACGGTCCTTACCTCAGACCATTTCCTTACCTTACGTGAGGAGCCCTTCGTGCCTCCTTATCTTAAGGAGCTCCTTGAGGGAGCCAGCGTATTCTGAAAGCTTCCTTCAACCTTCCTTTTCCAAGGGCCCCCCCCAGTAAGGTAAGGCGCGTGTTTCGCAAGTCTGGGATCGAGAGTGCCTGTGAAATACGGACTAAACGTCCTTTTTTAAGCAAGAATAAGGAATATTTTTTTCCGTATACCGATCAATAATTACGTACACACTCCTTTTTCGCCACATAGGCGCACATCCTTTCCCGTTTATTTAACTTTCGCCTGTTGCAGCAGCAAAAAAGGATGGTCGAGCAATCTTGGAGCTCATTGCTTTCATTGATGAATTTCAACGTCCCGTTGCGTGACAGCGAGTAATAAAGGTCGTTTAAATGATTTAGCACATTCGTAAGATTAATTTTCAGAACCGAGTAGTGTTAAGCTTACGAAATTTCCTCGCTTTGGCGAAACTTCGTTTCCAATCAACTTAGGTCCAAGTAAGTGATTGTTTACTGTTCAGGGCAAGGGCGTGCCTATCGGGTCGTGGATCGGGCCTTCTTAGAGCGACCTGTTTCTAGAAGAACGAGACAGTCTTACAGCCCCCCGGGCCACTAGCCCCCCCCCCCCCCCTCCCCCCCGCCCCCCCCCCCCCCCCCCCCGGCTGCCGGCCTGCACACTGCAGTGCCTGTCAGTGTCACTGCATCCGATTTGTCATTGTTAATCGACACCTTGTACTTGTGCGCAAGCTCTGTGCAGGCCTATAGCCGGGGGAGGGGGGGCCCGGGTCCCTAGCCCCCCCCCCCCCCCGGCTGCCGGCCTGCGCACTGCAGTGCCTGTCAGTGTCACTGCATCCGATTTGTCATTGTTAATCGATGCCTTGTACTTGTGCGCAAGCTCTGTGCAGGCCTATAGCCGGGGGAGGAGCGCCAGGCCCCCCCCCCCCCCGCTGGCTATAGGCCTGCGCAGAGCCGATGAAGTGTATGCGCTTGAAAGACGAGGACGAAGAAGAGACGGGTTTTACACTGCTGAAGTTTGTCAATGCACTTAGTTGGGCCAGTTGGTTCTGCATGTCGATGAAGTGGATGTGCAACTTGTTTATTAGAAAAAAGAGAATAGCGTCACTTATATACACTGAAGCATGTGACCCAGGGCCTGCGCATTACATTGCTGAGCACTCAAAAATTCTATCTCTTTCTTAGATAATGTCAATGAAGCTATGCTGACACATGATTCTGCGCGTTCTAAAATTGATTTGGCTTCAACTACAAGCCTCGCCGATTGATTACGATTGCGGAATGTGACATTTAAATATGACGCAGAGCTTGTCGGATATAGGCCTGCAGAGCTTGCAGGCCTATAGCCGGGGGAGGGGAACCAGGGCCCGCAGCCCCCCCCCCCCCCCTCCCCCCCGGCTACGGGCCTGCACAGAGCTTGTGCACAAGTACAAGGCATCGATTAACAATGACAAATCGGATGCAGTGTCACTGACAGGCACTGCAGAGAAGCACCCGTTCAGTGCGAGGAGCGAGGTAAGGAGGCATGAAGGTTGCCCTAGCGCTGCCTTAACTTGAGGGAGCACCAAGGAAGGCCTCAGTGAGGGAGCCTTGGTAAGGAGCGTTCCAGAATACGCAATAAGGTGCCCTCAAGCAGTTAAGGCCCCCCTCACTGAAGTAAGCAGCGTTTCAGAATACGGGCCTTAGACTTTCAATAATGTTCACCGTGTCACAAGTTATTTTCAGTATTACATTAAGAAGTATACGGGCAAAATAAAAAAGCTGTGTCGTGTATTCTCAAATGCTTTCCCGGCTGCGGTGGCCACATATCGATGCAGGCGAAATACCAGAGGCACATGTACTGTACGATATCAGTGCACGTTAAAGAACACCTGAAGGTCGAAATTTCCAGAGCCCTCTACTATGGCGTCTGTCAGAATCATATTGTGTATTCTGAAATACATTCACCTCTTCCTTTGTTAACATTTAAATGACATTAACGCGCATGTACTAGAATCTCACGGTTTAGTGAGTTAGGCACCCCCATTGTGAAGAGTTCACTTCCAATTTATTTTCATTCCCCTTCCAGCCAATGACGCAGGAATGTTACTGAGCTTCACTGTGACCATTCCTAGTTGGTGGTCGTTAAGGGGCTTCGCAGAACTGGCTTATTGTAGTACATGAGGGAAAATCACGTGTCAAAGATCACAGGATCTACAACGTGATCACGTGACCAGGATCACGTGGTCACGCTTCCTCAAAGGTACGTTTCAGGGCCACCCAACAGCTGCATTGGTGGAGATGTGCCACCCCGACTACGCTCCGTGTATCCTTTAAATTCGTCTTCTTCATATATCTATCGTTATTAAAATTTGTGCAACGGCTGTCTCATTGACCTATTTCTACGTCTTTTTTTTTTTTGTCAAAATGGGAAATATTCTTTTTTTTGTTTTCAGCGCTTTCTTACGCTAGTTCATCGCAACACCCGTAATTAAAAGGACACTAAAGAGGAACACGATTTTTCTTGTATTATAAAGTACAATGTCACAATCCCTGAAAACACCACTGTTAGCGCGACACGAACCTTGGTAAGCGAGAAAACGCGCGAAAAGAATATTCGGGTGGGTCCTGCGTAGGTTCTAATCGATAGAAATGAAGTACATTGTCATCTGAGGGTGCTATAGACCTAGCATACAAAGCTTCAGAAATTTGATCAAGCCAGTGTCGCGAAAATACGAAAAACACATTTTGTATTTTTTGACGTCAGCGCGGAGACTGCGGCGCTAAATTCAAATAGGAAAATTTCAACCACATAAATGGGTATTTTCTGAATGTAAGCATAACTACATGTTTATCGTAACAATGTGACTTTTTTCGCAGCACATCTGGCTACATTGCGATAAGGAATCATAAGATGGACGCATGCAATTTTCTGAGAAAACACCGCGCAACCACAGATTACGGACACCCGATTCTGTCTCAAGCATCAACTGCATTTTTTTTTTTTGTATCTGTCACCAACTCATACAATCACCTTTGTGCAATTAACTTCTACCGAACTCCGTTCTTTCTATTTTCCAAATGCCTTTGGCGTTTTTTTTTTTTTTTTTTTTTTTTTTTTTTTTTTTTTTTTTTTTTTTTGGGGGGGGGGGGGGGCATGTCGTCACCATCTGACGCACTGCCAGATGGAGCCGGGGAGGCAGGTGTAGTCGGAGTGCCATTTTCTGCTTTGTATGCCATGGCGAAAAATATGTGTGTGAGGGGGGGGGGGGGGGCATGGGTCCGGTGTGCCACCCCTGGCTGCGCCGCTGGCCACCCTCTTCGCAACATATATCTCTCCTTCAAGGAAAGGTAGTTATTACAAAGTGCAACCCATATTAGCGAAATAAGGCAGCCCAGGAAAAACTCGTAGGCTTGGTTCATCGAGGCATTTCCTAATTTTTCAGAAAGAACGTAGCACCTATCAATAAAGGTCCTGTGTAATTGTGAATCCGCACAATGCGTATCGTAAGGGGAAATATGACGTTTGTTCGTGTCTTCAACATTTAGTAATGCTTCCTCGCGCACGCCCACTCATTTGATACAAGTAATATCGAAATTACTTCTTACCCAAGTTCACTGTGACCACTCGTAAGTTGGCGTTAAAAATTTCGCTGATGTTCTTTCCTATAGTACATAAGGCAAGACCAGCTGACCACAAGCACAAATGCTTATAGTTACCAAGGAGGTCATATCATCGCGCTTTACAGGAAATGTGGCCAAGACATTATCAGTCTGTAAAAATTCGGTGCGGGACTTGATACGTTCGTTAAAAACGAAGTTTTACATAACTCAGGTGCGATGCATCATCCCTACCAGAATTTTAAAGAAGAAGTCCTGGCAAGTTTTAAAAGGGTACTTTAACTTGAAATTGACATGATTTCAAAATCCGTCAATGGAAACATCGGTATAGTTGCATTAATACCCGACGATCATGCAATACACGCAGGAGGGGATACTAGGTGGTTGGTGGTGAAAAATTCGTAAACATGGAGTGAGGGACTACAGCCGACGGGTCCACAACCGGACTTGATTTCTTCAAGGATGCAACTGATTTCTCTAGAGCTTGTGTGTATATGCTTTGCACCCTCCCCTCTAATGCCAAACAAAGGAGGAGCAGAAGGCAACCCCGAAAGACGGGGGAGAGTGAGACGGAGAGGCAACGGTGGAGAATTGGATGAGTCAGGCGGAAGCAGGAATTCCATGAAAATAAAAAGGGGTGGTGAGAGGGGCGTGGACGTTTCGCTGCCACTTAACAATGGCACGTTAAAAATTTTTAGAAAGGGCTTAACTCTCATCAAGCTTTGGCTGTGTATGTACGCTACCCGATGGATTTAAGAGCATTTCTCAAACGTTTAGACGTGCTGGCTGGAGTGTTTAAACACGTCAATAAGGTATGTGTCGCTAGCTTTTCTGTCTATTGAAGATCGTAGGCTTTGATGTACGTTTCTAAAGTTTGAAGTCGCCGAAGCTGTGACCTGCCGCATTAAAGCGCAGTGGCACTACTTATACATTTCGAGTTGGAAATAAAACCCCGGACTCTTGCATGGCAAGCAGGTGTGCCTGTCCCCATGCACGCCTGTACTCTAAATTGACCATTTGCGGAAATCTGCAAGACGGCTTTCCTGCAAGGTTGTTTTCCAACCAAAAGCTCTCGTTCCCAGACTGCTTTCCAGGCTCACTGTGCTTTTACCGCTCCTAATTCCAGTGAAGGCACGCGAGTACGACAAAACGACTTTGTTGTCGACCCCGCCTCGTACGAACCCTGCCTAGGATCGCATTGTGGACGAGGCCCCTGTGTTCGTAAAGAAGGGGGTGGGGGGGGTGGCGAGGAGGCAAAAACACAAGTGAGCGAGAAAAGCAGTCTGGGAACGAGAGCTTTTGGTTAGAAAACAACCTTGCAGGAAAGCCGCCTTGCAGATTTCCGCAAATGGTCAATTGCTTCAAAAAAAAAAAAAACACTACATCAAGGTTATGCAGTGCGAAGATATTCATTAGCACATGTAATATTGCGTGAATCACGCCGGGCGCCAATACAGGTCTATTGCGCAGCGATGGTTGGTTTAAAGGAACGTTAATCACAATGCACACATGCATAATTAACTCTCGTTATTAACCAAAACATCGGAAACATGTGCAGCCGCACGTGTTGCCTCGCTGACACGTAGTGCGTACCTCGCCAACTCGCAAATGGGAAAATTGTGTCCTAGTCGGCCCTTCGCAACAGTATTTGGAGTAGCCATTGCAAGGTAATTTCAAAGGGCCACTTTACAGATGCGCAGACGTTCGTTTACTTGCGCCAGGCTTTAATTTTCAACGGAGAATCGAAGCCAGGCTAACGATTCAGAGGGTTGTGCGAACAGTGTCCGATTAAGCTATCGGGTTCTACTCTGGAACGTGAGGCTGAAGCGTATTGCAAGTTTCTGAACAAACAATCCCCCTACATTTCGGAAAGCGTAATAAAATAGGCGCGTGTAATTGTCATGTAAAAGCACGCCTGCAATGCTTACTTGCATCCGCGTGCCACTTTAAGCCATGTGTTCTTACAGGTTAACAAAAATTATCCATCCAGAAGCATTCCGCTGTGCACTTGTGAGATATTTCTACATTTCATAGAAAGGAACGATAGAGGTTAAATCAAGGACAATCGTAGTTCATTGCACGTCCACCCATTCTGTATTGCAACAGTGAATGAGACGTCATCCTTATGTTCAGCATTGCTATATGCTTCGTCGCGCACTGTAACTCGAACAGAAGTCGGTAATAGGAACTTTGTTGAAGCCTTCCCTATGAACATCCCTAAGTGGGGGGTCAAAAAGTTTCCCTGGACATCTTATGGAAGTACACAAAGGAAGACCACGTGACCTGGACGAGTGGCCTCTAGGTGACGGCAGTACTTAGGATCGCGATTTCCAGGAAGTAGACCAAAACAAGAGCCCAGGTGTTGAGAAAGACGAAGTCCAACAAGGGAGAGGAAGGGGTGCGTGGGGTTGGACTGCAAGGTTGAAGCTTCAAAAATGCCATTGTGTAGAAATTCTTCCACGCTCAGCAAGGTTGTATAAAAAGGCGACAAGTCGCCAGATTGTCATTCGACTCCCTGTCTCCCAAGCAGTATGGACGAGAGACTGGTGCGTGCCGTGGTCTTGCACCTGATTCGTCGTGGCAGGTCTTCGCCGATCACGACATCGACGGTGGTGCTCGGTTCTCAAATATGCCCTGCGCCGTGGGGTGAGCGGGCGCGCCGACCTTCTCTCATTCGCGTGCGAAGCAGTAGAGAGGTGGACGGCCATTTACGAAGACCCCGAACACGGCGGTCGTTTGTCGGGCGAACATCTACGTGGGGCGATCACAGAGTGCGGGTGCCTCACGTGTGAAGCCTGGCTCGCTTTTCTACGAGATGTTTACGAGCCCGACGGCTCGCCTGTCCCTGGATGACTTCATCAAATTTTCTGCTTTGGCCACACGTCACCATCTTTGAGCAGACACCTCAAATGCCACCTTGAGCAGCCTCCCTCAAAGGCCCTTTTCAGGGCCACCCATTTGCTGCATTGGTGGAGATCGCCGTCTCGAGTCCGCTCCTCGTTTCCCTCAATTTCATTCTAAATACGGGTACCTCTATTGCAATCGGTCTCACAGTGGGCTCAGTGACCTGTTTCTGCTTTTTGTTTGTGTTAAACAGCGAAAAGGCCGGTGTCAATTCAGTACTTCGGTAAGCCATATTATAACAATCATTGAACTTAAGCCACTGTCGTGTCAAATATAACGTCACTGAAAATTACGCCCCCCAATATTCGCTGTTGTATTTCAGCATTATGTTGCCCCTGTAAATATCAACAAGAAAATAGGAGCGTCCCCGGAGAATAGCTGCCTCATTACCTACCAGAATCGTAAGTAACAACGCGCTGGCAAGAAAACTCAAACCATTATCCAGGTCCTTTTCCATGATGAGAAGGAGGGCTCACGTGCAGGCGGTTTTTCGTGCTCGCGTAGCCAGCTATGTGTACACGAAAACAGCCCGGCCTCCCGTGTCACTCAGCGTTCACTGAAACCAAAACTGCGGCTGGGCGGTACAAAACCTTTTCGAAATAATTAATCACCACGGGCCGGAGCAAACGAGCGTTCCAGCCGTAATAAGTGAGTCGTTATCTGCTAATGGCTAACAGAGAAAAAAACAAGATGCAAAATTTGTGTGCCAGTGCTTCTTTAAGGCAGAACGCCGCTTGTCCTAACTATCTGCAGGGCGTTTAATTGCGCCACAAAACGCTACTGATCATTAAGCAGAATTTTTTCCAACAAAAGGTGTTGTAGGTTGAGCGGTCATGGTTTGTGTTCCTTCCATGTGTTTTCTGCGGTCCTGTGAGTGAAAACTAACTCAGAATTCGCATTAGGCAGTATCGTAATCATCGGTGATTTTTTTTTCTTTCTAATCGCAGCTTCTTTCTCACGTACACTTCACACATTTCGAGAAATCAATCCTACCAGCGTTGTTGCCGTGTTAAGTGGTGCACGAAATTCCTTTAATGTGTCGAAAAATGTACGTTGACCAGACTGAAGAATGCGTCAACGATAGCATAAGAGAACATGCCAACAATGGGAAAAATCCGCGTGACGGGACAGATTTAGGCTTCCTGGCTACCATTGCTTAACCGGTCACGATTGCTCACCCGACCTAAACTAGCTTGTCAATAAAAAAGATACGCGAAATACTCGAGAAATCGCGGAAGCAGAGCGCATTTCATATTCAAGCTAGTTGTGTGTAAACCTCGCCGTCGTCGTTCGTGTTCTGTCCGTGTTCTTGCGTTGCAGAGTGTCAGAATTATGTACCTACAAGTCCAAGTCGCCACTTTATTGTTTGGTAAAACTGCAAATCAGGTAGCCAATGTTTGACGAAATTAGAAGGGTTTGCGGAGGGTCCGTGTATTCTCGATGTCGTTCTATAGCAAGGGCTCAAACTCCCCCCTCCTTTTGTGGGCCGCTGTCACGAAGTTTAGTCCCACGAGCGCCGGGACAATAGATGTGGAAAAAGCCGGGGAGGGAAGATAGCTTGAACAAAATTTTTCTTTACGTCGCCGTGTAAAAGAATGCTTCTCCCATATCCCATATATCGACCATTTCTGAAAAGAATTTCTCATTAGGTTTCAGAAAGAAAAAAAGAAAACATTAGCATACTCATCCCAAGAACTATAAAAACCTGGACGCCGACTCTAAAATATATAGAGTTTTCGTTCCTGCGTGACCTTTCATCTTAAAGTGACCGCATGAGGTACCTCACTATGAAAATATCTTGAGACCAGCACGTCTGGTATACTTGAACAAAGCGCTATTTAATTATATAGGCGACAAAATAATGCGAGCGGTATTAAGCAACGTAACAAAATTATTCCGTGTGATGCGGCGGATTTCTAGCGAACAGTCCGGGGGCCGCATGCGGCCCGCGTGTTTGAGACCTCTGTTCTATAGCGACTAGAAAAAAGAGAATGCGTGATAACAAAATGCGCTTTTTGTTATTTTACCGAGGGTATTGTAAACAAGCACGCGCTTGAAGCTTACTGTCAGACTTGCGTATTTTTGGTATTCATTAGTTTGAAGTTGGGCCTCGCCCTATCCTTTACGTTTATCCTTTAGATCGAAAGCGCTCATGATATCATAAGGGCCTGATTTAGGAAGCATATTTGTGCCACGTCGCTGTCAGTAAGCGCTTTTACGCGAAATGAAAAAAAAAAACAACAAAACAAAACGAAACTGGGAATAACATCTGCAGTAGGAGGGGGGAGAAACTTACCGCTTCAGATAGCCGTAGCTAAATGTGCGACTTTGAGAAACCAGCGCAGGCTTTGAGAAAACCATCCAGGCTCAGGAAGCCATCGTGCTCGTACACCTCTCGTAGGTAGGTGAGCCAGCCGCCCCACACAGTGTAGCCGCACTGTGCGAGTGCAACGTAGAGAAGATCACCTGACATCCAGCCCCCCGTCATCGGGGTCGAAGCGTTGGAACACAGATGACCAACTCTCGACAGCTTCGCACGCGAAGGTTACCAGGTCGGCGCGATTCCCAACACCACGGTGTAGGCCGTACTTCAGAACTAGAACCACTGTCGATGGCATGATCGGCTTGGACCTCCTTCGTAGCATCAGCTGCAAAAGCACGGAGCGCACTGTACAAGAGTCCATACTGATTGACAGACAGCGAGTTGAATGGCGATGCGACCATGTGTCGCCTTTTTATAGGGCCGCCCTCAGCGTGCCAAAATATTTGCACAATGACCTTCTTGACCCTGAACTTCCCTTACACCCCCTTCCCCTTTACTATTCACGTGGCGGTTCACCACGTGACCTGTAACACCACGTGTTCACCACCCTCTTATTCACGTGGTGTCTTGTTCTCACCTGTGACTCATGCTTTGACCGCTTTCCTGGAAAGCGCGGTAGCACAAACTCCTTGCATACACAATAGTTCATGAGCTGGTGTCTTTCCTTGTGTACTACGATACACAGTTCACAGAAATATTTGAACCAACGCTTAAAGAGGCACATAGGGAACTTGGTAACAGCAGACTTCGGTATCAGGAGTATCGTTCGAGTGCAGGCGCATGACGAAGCAAATAATAATGTTTAAGGGATGAACAGACTTACATGACATGATTCCGCCTTACAATATGAAACGGGCGAAATCACAATGGCGCTGGCCTTTTTTATGCTTCGTCGTGCATTTATGTTTCTAAAAAAAATACTGAAATACCTCATAGAACATATGGCCGACATGTTTTGACTGGGACATATCCTAATTTTTCTAGTATGGAAGAAAATACATTGAAGGCGTAAAGGAGTAGGCTACTGACACAAAATTTCGAAGTCGATATAATTTGTGAAATAAATTTGTGTGGACACACGCGCATCATCTACAATATATCAACGGAAAATATAGCTTATAACATATTTAAAATCAATGTCAAAGAGCGTGTCCCGACATCGCACGCGAAACGTGCCCCTGATTTTCTTGTAAAGAACCAAACGCCCCATGCGTGACGAGTTAGTAGGGAGTTTTAGTGCCGGGGACCCCCAGCCTTCCGCGTACTTACGCTCTTGCGTTCCTTTATACTTCCAGCTGCACCCACGGAGAATACAAAGGAACGCAAGAGCGTGCGTAGGCGCGAGGCTGGGGGGTCCCCCCGCACTAAAACTCCCTAGTGTTGTCTGCCGCGATCCGTGCGAGTGTTCTTTCCTATCCAACATTTTGAACAGAAAGAGGGTGCAGGCTTGCGGGGGGAGTACAAAGGATGATGTGCTTGCCTCGGCAGTGGATTTTTGGGGAGTCACGCATATTACAGTGTCGGGGAGGGAGCATTGTTTGAAAAAGAGCTGTCAATTCGTGGCTCACGTGCACGCGGTTTTTTGTGCTGAGGTAGCCAGCTATGTTTACACGAAAACAACTCGCCCTCCCGTGTCACTCAGCGTTCTCTTAAACCGAAATTGCGACTGGGCGGTATAAAACCTCTTCGAAATAATTTATCATCCCGTGCCAGAGCAAACGAGCGTTCCAGCCGTAATAAGTGGATCGTTATCAGCTTATGCTAACAAAAAAAATACAATGTGCAAAATTTTTGAGTGAGTGCTGCTCTAAGGCTGAACGCGGCTTGTCGTAAGCTTTTGCAGTGCCTTTTCTGTCAGATAATTGCTCGCGCCTATTTTAATAAGCCTTACCGCTAAGTAGGCAGTGTTGTTCACAAAAATCACCTGTATATGATTAAAGATGCATTCATGCAAATAGTCATGTAATGGTCAATTATTTGACTGTTTGGACGTGCCAACGCTTTGTTTTGCTGGTAATCTATAAACGATCATTTTTTTTTCAGTACCAGTCAGCACACATTTTATTAGATTCAACTTCTAGCGCGGTTAGCGCGATGTCTACAAGAAACGTGATTGCACCTTTCTTATTAGGCATTTCCTTAAGGCGGCCTGATATATTGCAAAAAAAAGAAAACTATTCGCGTATGACGAAGATGCTAGTGACTCAAGCATCTTCATCATATGCGGCGTCGCCATCGCCGTCGGTGGCGTAACTGATAGACATGAAAAAATAACATGAGAAAAAAAGTATCCAGGATCGAATGGGATTTGAACCCACGCCGTCTGAATAGCAGTAGAGTATTCTCTCACAGACACATGCTGGCGCGCGAAACCCAATTGCAAAAAGACCCTGTACAGGCAAAATGTCGGGCGAGGAATCACGTTAATCTTTGCAATATGGCGTGGCAAAAAGTAAAATACCAACCAGTCATCACACAATGCTAATTTTGCAAAGTGTGTATGGTTTAATGCTTCCCTTTCAGCGCAAAGTGCTCAGCCATAATTCTTCATCGTCATCAGCCACACCCACCATCAACAATGCACACATAATACCTTACAGACAGTGGCGTAGCCAGGGGGTGGCACACCGGGTCCGTGACTCCCCCCCCCCCTCACCGCAGTTTTTTGTTAAATTTTTAGCAACGTAAGCTACACTGCCCGAGGCTGAGCAGTTTCTCGCGGCTTCTGGAGAGCCGTTCTGCGCATGCCCGTGGACAGTGACGTCACAAGGCGCACATCTGGCGCACCAGAGAAGACCATGAAAGCTCCTGGCGCTTGATTCTCGTGTGCTCCCTCGCTAGTGCATCCGTCCGCCCGTCCGTAGCTTACGCTACGTATATCCTGACATAGCCGAGCAAAGCCACCGCCATTTTTTTTTGCCGTGACTTACAGGACACCAGAACGATACTCGGCCCCATCTGCATCCTCGGCCCCCACTTTAGATCAAGGAGTTGCCCGCCCTCCCTCCCCCCAGAAAAAATTTCCTGCGTACGCCTTTGCTTACAGATGTGCAGCTGGTACCTCGCTTATCCGCAGAAAGACGAATGATGCGTAGTGGGTGCTTGTCTACTTCACAAAAATTATGATTTATGGAGTGGTCGATACTTCACGGAGAGCCAAAACTTCAAGCACAGTCAGCCCTCCCCAACACGAAGCCACGCTCAGAATTCGCAGTACCGTAACGTCGGTGATATTTTTTCTAATCGTAGCTCGTTTCTCACTTACCGTTCACACATTTTGAGAAATAAATCTTACCAATGTTACCAAAGCCTGCGCTCTCACCGCGCCTCAGCGTGCCAGAATATTTGCACAATGGCCTTCCTGACCCTGAAATTCCCTTACTACTCCCCCCCCCCCTTTACAATTCACGTGGTGGTTCACCACGTGAACTGTAACACCACGTGTTCACCACCCTCTTATTCAGGTGGTGGCTTTCCCTCACTTATGAATCATGCTTTTGCCCCTTTCCTGGAAAGCGCCGTAGTAGAAACTGCTTATCTGCACAATAGTTCTTGAGGTGGTGTCTTTCCTTGTGTACTACGATACACAGTTCAGAAAAATCTTTGAACCCACGCTTAAGGAGGCACGTAGTGCACTTGGGTAAGAGCAAACTCTGGTATCAGGAGTATCGTTCGACTTGAAGAGCGCGAGGAAGCAAATAATAATGTTTAGGACATGAACATACTTACATGACATGATTACGCCTTGCAATATGACACGGCCGAATTCACAATGGCGCTGGTCTTTTTCATGCATGATCGTGCTTCGCTGTTTCTAAAATAAACAGAAATACGTCATAGAACATATGACCAACATGTTTTGACAGGGATATATCCTAATTTTCCTAGTATGGAAGAACATACATTGAAGGCTTAAAAAAGTACTGACACAAAATTTCGAAGGCGAGATAATTCGTGGGATAAATTTGTGTGGACACACACGCATCATCTACGATATGTCAACGGAAAATCTAGCCTAGAACATATTTAAAATCAATGTCAAAGAGCGTGTCCCGGCATCGCGCGGGAAACGCGCCTCTGGTTGTAAAAAACCATCCACCCCATGCGTCCCCAGTTAGTGATGTCTGCCGCGATCCATGCGAGTGTTCTCTCCTATTCAACCTTTTGAACAGAAAGAGGGTGAGGCTTGCGCGCTAGTACAAAGGATGATGTGCTCGCCTCGGCAGTGGATATTTGGGGAGTGACGCATATCACAATGTCGAGGAGGGAGCATTCCTTGAAAAGAGCTGTCAATGCGGGGCCACCTGCACGCGGTCTTTTGTGCTCATGTAGGGACTATACACGCGCTTTCCGCACCGCACGTGGCGGAACACCTGCCGCACGCGATCGGAGGGCGAAAGACCGTTGCCGATACGCTCCTTCGCCCTCCGCTTGCGTACAGCAGGTGTCCCGCCACGTGCGGTGCGGCTGTGCGGAAAGCGCCTGTACAGTCCCGTAGCCAGCTATGTTTACAATGAAACAACTCTACCTCCTGTATCACTCAGCGTTCTCTGAAACCGAAACGGTGACTGGGCAGTACAAAAAACCTTTTCCAAATAATTAATCGTCACGGGCAGAAGGAAACCAGCGTTCCAGCTGTAATATGTGGGTCGTTATTTGCTTATGGTAATAGAAAAAAAACAAGATGCAAAATTTTTGTGTCAGTGTTGCTTTAAGGCAGAACGTGGCTTGTCGTGAGCATTTGCAGGGTCTTTTTTGCGAGAAAATTGCACGCGCCTTTTTTAACACGCCTTACCGCAAAGTAGGCAGATTTGTTCACAAAAATCACCTGTATAGGATGAAAGATGCATTCATGCAAACAGTCATGTGATAGCCAGTTATTTGGCTGTTTCGATGTGCAAACGCTTTGTTTTGCTGGTAATGTATAAGCCAGCAATTTTTTTTCAGTACCAGTCAGCACACATTTTATTAGATTCAACTGCTAGCGTGGTCGCTACAAGAAACGTGATTCCACCTTTTTTATAAGGCATTTCCGTAAGGTAGCCTAATATATTGCAAAAAAAAAAGCTACTCGCATATGATGAAGATGCTTTTGCCCCAAGCATTACAAAGAGAGACAGCGACAGGGAGGTTGCCAGCATCCTTCCGGTTCCGGTCTCTTTTTCATGCCTCGGTTCCTTCTGCTTTCTTTTGGTTCTGCTGGTATTTACGCCTAGACTTTGTCAGTATACATGTAGAGGCACGTGTTCCAATAGCGAAATTCTAGCTCAGCGTCTTTTAAGAATTATGTTCTAAGCTTGATCAATAAAAGAATAAAAAAAAACATATACGTCCGCTAAGCATAATGCAGAAATAATATTGTTTGATTTGAGAATAATGGAAGATTGTATTTGTTAATCGAAATGTAATACGTTTTAGCCCCCTTGTTTCTTTTCACCAAACGGTCAACATATCTAAACGTTTCGTGCGCTTTTTTGCACTTTGTAAAAATTGATGTAGGACTCCGTGCATCCCTTTCCGGTTTCCGTGCATCCCTTTCATCGGGATTACCATGTGAGTACCTTTTACAGGAAGGTCGGTCATCACTCTGGCATTGCATTCTCCTCGCTTTTCGCAACTACAAAAGTGTCTAGAATTTACTTTTTGTTAAACACGCAAACTTAGCTCTCTTTGCAGTTAAGTTTTGCTTTTTCCCTTCTGAGAGCAGAATTTACCGCGTCTTCGTCCATTTCCTTCCGAATCAATGAAATTTTACTAGGTTTTCGGCATTATATTTTTTTGCCATTTCAATTCTAAGGCGTTTTGACGTGGGGCCTTTCCAAAATTCCGCCTCTTAATTTTCGGCATATTGATAACGACCCTTATCATTTAAGCACTTTAATGTGACTACGAGGATTTCCTCGTGCACGTTACGTTTATATCTCAATATTACGAGTTAAAGCGAAGCAGGTGATCGAAATTATCCGGAGGCCCTAACCTACGGCGTCTGTTTGAGTCGCTTTGAAAGGTTAAAACCCAAGACCAACCATTGGTTCTGCACTTCACCAATGAATGCACCTGAAATTACACGTATCTCGAGAAGCAGCAAGAATAATAACAGTGCCGAGGTTACTACGCTTGAACGGCCGGAACCTGCAGTGCATAGCCTGCATAGGGTTGGCTTCTCCACGGCGCAGATGAGCCGCTTCAGATCACGTGATGGCACTCGGCGAATAGTGGCGCTGGAATCCCTGGTGGCGGAGCGAGTGGCACCCGGAAAACAGTGGCGCAACTCTGCTACCTAAAGGTTGCATATACAGTAATTCTATTGTGTCCGTCTGCTCGGCCATTTCTCTTTTTTCCGTAATGCGCTATACCACTTCACCCACTCTGCATGCGCCTCGGTGATTGTGACGTCATGGCTCGCGCTGGCGTGCAGCCACCGCGCGCGGACAGTCTGCCAAAACTACAGGGAACTGTTGAAAAATTACGCGAAATAAACTGCGTTTGCGGGAAAAGACGTGAGTCCTCATTAGACTTTCAGTAGGTTCACCTTGTAACAAGTTTTCTTTTTTCAGTATTACATTACGAAGTACACGGGCCAGATAAAAAGCTGTGTCGTGTATTCTCAAGTGCTTTCCCGGCCGCGGCGGCCACATATCGATGCAGGCGAAATGCCAGAGGCCCATGTACTGTACGATATCAGTGCATGCTAAAGGGATACTGAACAAAAATTCAAAGAACTGACGAAAACATCGCAATTCTACTCGGAAGACGCCACTTTTCCGATAAACAGATTATTTAACGTATTTTTGAACAGTAGGCTGCATTTTTGGTTTATTGTCAGCGCAGCACGGCTGCACGCGAGCGTGAGCCGTGACGTCAGATTCTCCCTGGTGCATGCAGGGTGCACGTGCTCCTGTGCTTACCTTACCCCAGCCGGGAACATTGTTCGCTCAGTACTTGTTCTGAGAAACGTAGTGCGAGTTGAGAGACGCGGGCGACGGCTGTCATTGGTGGGATGCCCGTTTCCGGCTAGGTCACTGCCTCTAGTTCACGGCACGGCCGCTAGACACGGCGGTCTGTCAAAGACTCAATAAATTCATTATTTTCCTCTAATTGGTGCCTGAAATGAAGGTTGTGTACAGCAATTTCAACCCCCAAATCTTTCAATTTGGCTGGAAATCTTAGCAGCAAAAATTTTGTTCGGTATCCCTTTAAAGAACACCAGAAGGTCGAAATTTCCAGAGCCCCCTACTATGGCTTCTGTCAGAATCATATTGTGGCTTTGGGACGTAACATTTGAGATATTATTACTATTATTCTGAAATACTTTCACCACCTTCCTTTTTTAACATTTAAATGCCATTAACGCACATGTACTACAATCCCACGGTTCAGTGAGTTAGGCACCCCCCATTGTGAAGAGTTGAGAGTTCACTTCCAATTTGTTTTCAGTCCGCTTCCAGTCAATGACGCAGGAATGTTACTGAGCTTCACTGTAACCATCCCTAGTTGGTGGCTGAACTGGTTATTGTAGTACACGAGGGAAGATCACGTGACCAGGATCACGTGGTCACGCTTTCTCAAAGGTACGTTTCAGGGCCACCCAACAGCTGCATTGGTGGAGATGTGCCACCCCGACTACGCTCCGTGTATCCTTTAAATTCGTCTTCTACATATATCTGTCGTTATTAAAATTTGTGCAACGGCTATCTCATAGACCAATTTCTACGTTCTTTTGTCAAAATGGGAAGTATTTTTTTTGTGCTTTCAGCGCTTTCTTACGCTAGTTCATCGCAACAACCGTAATTAAAGGGACACTAAGTAGGAACACGATTTTTCGTGTATGATAAAGCAATGTCACAATCCCGAAAACACCACTGTTAGCGCGCCGCGAACCTTGGTAAGCGAGAAAACGCGCGAAAGGAAGATTCGGGTGGGTCCCGCGTAGCTTCTAATCGATAAAAATGAAGTACATTGTCATCTGAGGGTGCTATAGACCTAGCATACAAATCTTCAGAAATTTGATCAAGCTGCAGTGTCGCAAAAATACAAAAAATACATTTTCTATTTTTTGACGTCAGCGCGGAGACTGCGGCGCTAAATTCAAATAGAAAAATTCAACCACATAAATGGGTATTTTCTGAATGTAAGCAAACTACATGTTTATCGTAACACTGTGATTTTTTAGGCAGCACATCTGGCTAGATTGCGATAGGTAATCATAAGAGGGGCGCATGCAATTTTCTGAGAAAACACCGCGCAACCACAGATTACGGACACCCGATTCTGTCTCAAGCATCAACTGCTTTTTTTTTTGTATCTGTCACCAACTCATACAATGACCTTTGTACAATTAACTTCTACCGAACTGCGTTCATTCTCTTTTCTAGGGGTCTAGGCGGATTTTTTTTTTTTTTGGGGGGGGGTATGTCGTCACCATCTGACGCACTGCCAGATGGAGCCGGGGAGGCAGGTGTAGTAGAGTGCCATTTCCTGCTTTGTATGCCATGGCGAAAAATATGTGGGGGGGGGGGAGGGGGGGGGGCATGGGTCCGGTGTGCCACCCCCCTGGCTGCGCCGCTGGCCACCCTCTTCGCAACATATATCTCTCTCCTTCAAGGAAAGGTAGTTATTATAAAGCGCAACCCATATTAGCGAAATTAGGCAGCCCAGGAAAAACTCGTAGGCTTGGTTCATCGAGGCATTTCCTAATTTTTTAGAAAGAACGTAGAACCTATCAATAAAGGTCCTATGTGATTGTGAATCCGCACAAAGCGTATCGTAAGGGGAAACATGACGTCTGTTCGTGTCTTCAACATTTAGTAATGCTTCCTCGCGCACGCCCACTCATTTGATACAAGTAATATCGAAATTACTTCTTACCCAAGTTCACTGTGATCACTCGTAAGTTGGGGTTAAAATATTTCGCTGATGTTCTTTCTATAGTACATAAGGCAAGACCAGCTGACCAAAAGCACAAAAATGCGTACAGTTGCCAAGGAGGTCGTATCATCGCGCTTTACAGGAAATGTTGCCAAGACATTATCACTTTGTAAAAATTGGTGCAGGACTTGATACGTTCGTTAAAAACGAAGTTTTACATAACTCAGGTGCGAAGCATCATCCCTACCAGAATTTTAGAGAAAAAGTCCAGGCAAGTTCTAAAAGGGTACTTCAACTTTAAATTGACATGATTTGAAAGTCCGTCAATGGAAACATCGGTATAGTTGCATTAATACCCGACGATTCATTAAATGCACGCAGGTCGGGATACGAGGTGGTTGGTGGTGAAAAATTCGTAAACATGGGGTGCGCGCTATCCGCGATGCGCTGCGCCTACAGGGGCGCCACGGAAAGCCGCGTAAGCGGCGGCCGTCGGAACCGCAAGCGGGCCGCCATGGCCTCCGAGATTAGCCGGCGGCGCGCTAATCTCGGAGGCCACGGGGCCGCGTAGCAGACGCCTCCTTTCACTGCAAGCAAGCATGACAGAAGCGCGCGCGTGCGATTTGCCGCTTTTGCGTGTCCCAAATAATTACTTTTGCGGCGATAGTGAGCTTCTTCGATTTACCAAGTCCCGGACCAGCCGCTGGCGGCCCGCGGACGCCTCGGCTCATAGATAGCTACGTCACATGTCGCCATTGTCACGTGATTCACAAGTCCCGAGCGGCCTCGGGCCGTCTGCACGCTATGTGCGCGCTTCACGCTAGCCGCGTCCGCTATGGCGTCTGCTACGCCGTCTGCTCCGTCCATAGCTGCGAGACCGGCCACAACGCCGACTCACTACTGACCTCAGGAGCCGTACAAATGGTGAATTATACCTATTTCCCTTGTGACACAACTTACTGTAAGTGAACTACTCGAGCGCGCGCGCATCGAAGACGTACGTGGGCGTTCCACCGCTATTTCTCCTGGCGAGCATCGCGCGTGTTTGCCCGATCTTCGGGAGTACGCGCATGCTCGACGCTGCTCAGAACGCCGACGACTAGAACTGGGTGCGCAAACAATGCGAAATCCGGAAACGTACCAGAAGCGGACAGAAAAGCAAAGAGAGAGCAAGAGCGGGTCGAAAATTTCCAGTGTCTAACTTAAAATGGCCGCACGCGTGACGCACCACCATGCGCACCGCGCCGTCGTCTGCCAGCTGCCAGAAAGAAATTGTTCGGACAGTCCCGGGCCGTCCGCAGGCCGCCAGGCACGCGAAAAACGAACATGCATCCGAGCGGTCCCGGACCAGTGGGCGGAGCTTCCGGTTGGTCCCCGAGAAAAACGAATGCGGCGCCGGCGTCCGGGACCGTCCGGAGCCGTCCGGGACGTGTAAATCGAAGAAGCTCAGTGTGCGCAAAGGAGCCGCACTTTATAATGGTGAACCAACGCGTGAACCAACGTTTTTTCTCGACACAGTAGTTTCGTTTACGTGCCATGTGTTTATATAGTAGATTTTGTGGGAACGCTGTCGCACCGGCGCATGGATTTCACGGGTGTGGCCACGCGAAGGGTCAGCGTTGGTAAAACTTTGAAACCAGGACGACAAACTTGTGAAAAAATATCTCGGCAGCTTGCGCTAGTGGCGCAAGGGTTTCCTATTAGGCATTGTTATATCCGGGAAGGCGGTCTGCAAGGGACGCTCATCGGCATGCCTTCCAAACGCAGTCCTCGTCCAGCAGGAACGCAAGAGGTGTTCTTGTGCGCTGCAGGGAACGCGCATCGGCGTTGCTGGTACACGCAGTTCGCGTCCTGTGAAAAGACTTGACGAGACGCGCGTGCACGGACGGATATAAAACGGAGCGCATCGAGAGTGCGCTGGGGGGCCTCTTGTCGCTTGCGAACTCTTCTCATGTAAAGGCGCGTCTCTACGCCTAGTTTGTTTACTCTTGTAAATATGTAAATAAACGTGCCTTTTTAGATGTGAAGCATGTTATGGCGAAGCTTAATCCGGTGGTGGTGGTGGTGTGCCGGCGTGACCACCCTTACTGCGCATGCGCAAAACCCTTTCAAAAAAAATAAAAATAAAAAACCTCCTCTCCCCCTCTCTCTCCTCTAGGCATCCCTCCCCGCGGCAACCACACCCTCACTGCGCATGCACCTCCCCTCCTCTCTCCCCCTCTTGCGCTCCCCCCCTCTCTCCTCTAGGCATCCCTGCCCGCGGCGTCCACACTCCCACTGCGCATGTGCGTCCCCCCTCTCTCCCCTCTCCTACGCTCCCCCCTCTCTCCTATAGGCATACCTGCCCGCGGCGTCCACACTCCCACTGCACATGCGCGTCCCTCCTCTCCCCCTCTCCTACGCTCCCCCCCTCTCTCGCCTCGCGACGCCGACGCCGGCAGCGTCTGCTAGCGAGTTTCTTGGTTGAAAAAACCGACTGCTCGCGCCGCACAACCGTTCACTGGCCACCCCGTATATATGGCAATGGATCTTGACCTCCAAGGTGGTGCCGGTGGGAGATTTCTCCTGTGCGTTGTTGAACAATAAAAATTCGCAGCGTGCGCGTTAACTAAAAGCGGAGTGCGTGTCTCTGTGTCCAGTCGGAGTATTCTGTCTCTCATTGCCCATTAGCAGCGATTGGCATGTTCCAGTAGGAAACACCGCTCCATCGCTGCCTGCTTTGCGCCTCCCCAGTTTTCTCTCCTGCGCAACGCTGCGATGAGCGCCAGCGTCAACGCCACCGCCAGTGTAAGCGTTAGCGCCCGCTGCTTCACATCTACACATGGTTCCCTTTAGCGGGAGATGGTGTAATTTTTTGTAAGCAAGAAGCCTCGCAAGAGTTCTCCTTTGCCGGAGCCTGGGTGGCAGCCTGTACCCCCTCCTCGGTCACATCAGCATGAAGTCATGTTACGAGGCATTCAAAAGGAGGTTGAATCGGTTGAATGTCCTGTCAAAAGCCTTCAATGCGCACAGGTGCCATGTTTTACAGCCAATATGCGTATAGTTCAGGCGAGCGCACAGCGAACATTCTGCAACGGTGATCGCATTCCAGTGCCATCAATAGGTAGAATGCAGCCGATTTCGTGCAGCACACGTGTGATTCCACGGCGCTTTTGTAAAGGAGCCGTCACCTGCCCCACATTCTCTGGCATTGCGCTTCGCGCCATTCGTTTTTCAAGAGAGCCTAGGCATCGCGTCTTATCAGTAATAACAACCTCAAGTGCATTGTAGTGTCTACAATGCAGGCGAGGCGACCAAGTGTAAACGTAGTAGCGTTCGCTGAAGACGTAGCGACATAAATGGAGAAATAAAAACACGGTAATCGTTCTAACACTGTCGTAAAGAAAGCGCGATTGCTTACCTTCTGCGTCGGACAGCGCTATCCACCGCCTTCGCTCTCGCTCATGAAATAGCACCGGAAACCTGTAGAAGTGCGTTACCGGCGATTTTTTGTATGTGTTTGAGCAGCCGACAACGCGGCAGTTATTTTTCGGCATCGCTGAAGCCCGACAGTGGCGTTAAATCACGATAAAAACACATCCATCCGTGCACTCCCGTACACGCTCGCGGGAAAACTGCTCGCCCGAGCCCGCTAGCGCTTCCGAGCCGTGGCGGCAGATGGTGTCGTCGGCGCTTTGCGCATCGCCTATAGCCTATTTGAAAAAAAACCGACTGGATTTCTTCGAGGATGCAAGTGATTTACCTATAGCTTGTGTGTATATGCTTGGTACCCTCTCCTCCAATGCAAACAAAGGAGGAGGAGACGGCAACCACGAAACTCGGGGGATATATATATATATATATATATATATATATATATATATATATATATATATATATATATATATATATATATATATAGGGCGAAGGAAAGGCCAGCAGTGGAGAATTGTATGAGTCAGGCGGAAGCAGCAATTCCATGAAAATAAAAATGGGTGGGGAGAGGGGCGTAGACATTTCGCTGCCACTTCACAATGACGCGTTAAAAATTTTTTGAAGGGCTCAACTCTCACAAGCTTTTGTTGTGTATGGACGCAACCTGATCGATTCAAGAGCATTTCTGAAACGTTTACACGTGCTGCCTAGAGCGTTTAAACGTGTGAATAAGGTATGTGTCGCTAGCTTTTCTGTCTCTTGAAGATCGTAGGTTTGATATACGTATTTAAAGTTGGAAGTCGCCGAAGCTGTGACCTGCCGCTTTAAAGCGCTGTGCCACTGCTTATACATTTCGAGTAGGAATAGAACCCCGCACTCTTGCATGGCAAGCAGGAGTTCCTGTAACTATCCACGCCTGTACTCCAAATTGATTCACAAAAAAAAAAAAGCACTAGATCAAGGTTATTCAGTGCGAAGATATTCATTAGCACATGTAATATTGCGTGAATCATGCCGGACGCCAATGCATGTCTATTGCGCAGGGAATGGTTGGATAAAAGGACAGTTAATCACAAGTCGCACAAGCATAATTAACTCTCGTTATTAACAAAAACACCAGAAACCTGTACAGCCGTGTATTTTGCCTCACCGACCAGGTGATTGGTGGTGAAAAAATTCGTAAACATGGAGTGAGGGCTACAGCCGACGGGTTCACAACAGGGCTTGATTTCTTCAAGGATGCAACTGATTTCTCTAGAGCTTGTGTGTATACGCCTAGTGCACGCCGACCGAAGCGCCAGTGGTGGCGAACTTGCTCGTTACTCTTGGGGCAGTGAGCAGACGTCCGCCGTAGGTTTGTACGTCGTTGTTCGTGTGTCCCCGCGTCGTTCACGTTTTCGGAGTGAAATAAGCAGTGTCCGACGCATGTGTGTGGTGGCCGGAGCTTCAAGATATGTCAAAAAAACAATTACTGTGTGGTGGTATGCTCAAACACCTACAAAATCTCGCCCGCAAAGCGGTTTTACTCATTCCCCGCGAGGCCTTGCTGACGTGTCTATCTAACGTGATCGGGGCTTCTCCGCTTTTAAATACATCGCGCGGATTCTTTCTGTAACACTAAAGCGCTAACGTACTCACACTACAGCTCTGTACAGTTTGAAGCAGGTTAGCGAGAGGATTTCAAGTTGCTAAAACAGCAGCGGGTAGCGCAGATCGACGGACGTCGTGGGATGGCATCGGCGGTGCGGCGCTGGCTCTCAGCTTATGTACCCGTACGTTTGGCGATTTCCTTACCAGGGGATTCCATCTGCAATATTAATGCCACAACTGATTTTCTTGGTGGCGCTTGTTCGGCGATGACACGTGTAATCAGCGGTCGCAAGATCGCTACATGTGCCGGCATCTCGCCGTGCGAGTTCGGAACATTTAAATATCAGTCCGCCCATACGATGTGTATTTATTAATAATACGTACAGAAACAAGATTGCAACAAAGGTTGAATTTGAAGAACGAGAACTGAACAAGGCGTCGCATCAGTGAACAAAACAAACCGACTACTTATCACGAGCTTTTGAAAGTAAAATTTAGCGCAACTTGGAAAACCCTCGATACACTCACACACGCTTTCACTCAGGATACACACACCACACACAGCGCTCGCTACCAACTGTTTATTGTGCGTGACTGACCTTCTTTTATAAGCACAGGAAGATGCGCAGAAAAAAAATGATCAACAATATTGCGCTTGTGCAAAGATTCACCAAGCAATACAAGAACCAGTCACCACCCAACAAAGTTACAAAAGAAGAAAGAGATAGCCTAAAGCCGCTAGGAGCACTAACACCTTGCCTCGAGAAAAGATATTTCCTTTTGATACAACATCACGGACGGCTCGCTAACACAACGATCCCTGTTTTTTTTCAATAAAATAAGCTTCTAGTGACAGACGTTCCGATGATTTCACACGGTCGCCGAGTCACTTATGCAGAAGCTGAAACGTGGAACACAAAGAGATGGAGCTGGTTAGGATCCATCGGGTTCCAAGCCTCAAGTGATGCCGTACTTGCATAAGCTCTCCCACAACCTTAAGAAGGTGGCTGCAAGACATGGTGTGCCGCTGGTCTCTTCGGCGCCAGAAAAACTCGGCAATTTGTGCCCGCGCATTTGCAATGGCAAGAGACGCGGTTGCCAGAAAAAACATGAGAAGGCCTTCGTTAAGTGCTCCACGGGGGTTGTATACTCCATCCCAGTATCTCGCGGAAAAGTGTACGTCGGGCAAACCGGAGAGATACTTAAATGACCGGCTTAGGGGAGCATGCGCTACAAGTTAAGATAAACGAGGATAAAAGTACACGCACCTTGTGGCACATGCTGCCGCATGTGGATGTGAACCATGGCTTACAGACACGCAGGTTCTCGGAAGGAGCGTGAAATCATCAGCACGTCTGTTATTAGAAGCTTACTCTAAATTTTACTTTCAATATGACGAGTTACCAACTAGCCCAACAACAAGCTTTAATACCACGAGCTCCACTTCATAGCTGGGCTTTGTCACGCTGGTCTGCGGGACGCACCTGGCACGTCTATATACGCACTGGATTGTCCCAAACTCCAGTTCACTTCGTGCACGTGGACACTTTTGTAGAGGCCCGCGCCTTTCCTGTAGCTGTCACCGCAGAAGTAGCTGTCAGGCACCCGCACGTATGGAAAATCGCAGCCGCGTACTTCAGTCATTAGGGGCTTTTAGCTTGTACGTATACAGCTTTACGTTACCGTGTTACCGGATACCGGAAGGAATCTGCGCATGCGCGTTTCTTTACGGAACGTAGACTTTTACGGAACGTAAACTACTCGCCGGATAGGCTTTACGTTTTCGGCCCCAGCTCACAAACCCACCTTCGTTCGTGGCTACTCGCGATATCCGCTTTGAGGAGACTCCAGCCGCCGATGTCGAGTCAAAATAAGCCGAAGTGCGAGCGATCACCTTAATTGTTTCAGCAGGATTGCCGAAGCTAGTGACCTAGCAAGCCGAAGCAGTAAACGTGAGAGGCCTAAAACCCCTGACATGCCCGACATGCTGGATAGGTGGCGCCATCTAGCGGGGGCTAATATGAACCAGGCAAGCACAGAATTGGTATTGCAGAAACATCGTGCATTCTACTTCTGATGTGAATGCCTTGCAGTGGCATAACTACGAATGAGTTGCCTTTTTAATCATTTCTTACTTCAAAAACACACGGCGAAAACAAACCTGTACATGACTTTGGTTGCACAAATCGTCACAAGATGTCGACACCATCGTCCGGTAACCTGGTATTTTATACGTTTTATACTCCTTCGCGTACATTGGGATACCTTACACGCTAAAAAAACCTTTTCGATGATTTTTCCGCAGTAGTGATTCAATCTTATCTAAATTAAATATAGTTTAAATGCAGTTATCATCGCAATTTGGTGGTTTGCGCAAACGTAAAGGTATACGTTTACGTAAGTACGTAAACGTTTACGTATGGTGTGCTAAAACTTTTCTAAAACATGCGTTCCGGTAAAACGGTAAACGCAATCCGGTAACCGGTAACACGGTAACGTAAACAAGTATACGTACAAGCTAAAAGCCCCTATTCCCTGCAGCAACGCTATGCAATGCGCCGTCGTCTGCTCCGCTCCCCGAGTGTACTGTCGCCGGCGCCCGCTAGGTGGCTTTCAGTGGCGCCTCTATAGCCGCCGCACTACGCGTATATGCTTTGCACCCTCCCCTCTAATGCAAACAAAGGAGGAGCAGAAGGCAACCGCGAAAGACGGGGGGAGAGTGAGACGGAGAGGCAACGGTGGAGAATTGGATGAGTCAGGCGGAAGCAGGAATTCCATGAAAATAAAAGGGGCGGTGAGAGGGGCGTGGACGTTTCGCTGCCACTTAACAATGGCACGTTAAAATTTTTTAGAAAGGCTTAACTCTCATCAGCTTTGGCTGTGTATGTACGCTACCCGATGGGTTTAAGAGCATTTCTCAAACGTTTAGACGTGCTGGCTGGAGTGTTTAAACACGTGAATAAGGTATGTGTCGCTAGCTTTTCTGTCTATTGAAGATCGTAGGTTGAAGTACGTTTCTAAAGTTTGAAGTCGCCGAAGCTGTGACCTGCCGCATTAAAGCGCAGTGGCACTACTTATACATTTCGAGTGGAAATAGAACCCCGGACTCTTGCATGGCAATCAGGTGTTCCTGTCCCCATGCACTCCTGTACTCTAAATTGCTTGAAAAAAAAAAAAAAAAAAAAAAAAAACACTACATCAAGGTTATGCAGTGCGAAGATATTCATTAGCACATTTAATATTGCGTGAATCACGCCGGGCGCCAATACAGGTCTATTGCGCATCGATGGTTGGTTTAAAAGAACGTTAATCACAATGCGCACAAGCATAATTAACTCTCGTTATCAACAAAAACATCGGAAACATGTGCAGCCGCGCGTCTTGCGTCACCGACACGTTGTGCGTACCTCGCCAACTCGCAGATGGGAAAATTGTGTCCTAGTGGGCCCTTCGCAACTGTATCTGGAGCAGCCATTGTAAGGTATAGTTTGAAAGGGCCGATTTACAGGTGCACAGACGTTCCATTACTTGCGGCCCGGTTTAGTTTTCAACTGAGAATCGGAGCCAGGCTAACGATTTAGAAGGTTATGTGAACAGTGTTCGATTAAGCTATCGCGTTCTACTCTGGAACGTGAAGCTGAAGCGTAGTGCAAGTTTCTGAAAAAACAATCCTCCTACATTTCGGGAAGCCTAATAAAGCAGGCACGTGCAATTGTCCTGTAAAAAGCACACCAGCAGTACTTTGTTAAACACAGTATTAATGAGAACTAACAGACAAAGATGCCAAGGAAAGTATAGGGGAAGCTATTAGAAGTAATTGTAATGTAAATGTGAAGAAAGGCTACTTCATAACGAGGGTCTCGTTCTGGCAGACTTGATGCCTTCAGGTGGTATGCGAGGGATTACTAGTCAGCTGCCCTCTCGTAATAAGATCACGTACTACGTGACGCCTACAGGCAAAAAAGAGTGTTCCACACACGCCGTAATGGCAACAGGCGGCGCTGACTGACGCTCCCACGTTTAAGTACACATATATACCCTATAAAGTGGACGGGGAGATGACCGCCACCGTAGCTCAGTGGTAGAGCATCGGACGCGTTATTCGAAGGTCGCAGGTTCGGATCCTGCCGGTGGCAAGTTATCTTTTCGTCCACTTTCCTTTCTTCACATTTACATTACAATTACTTCTAATAGCTTCCCCCTATACTTTCCTTGGCATCTTTGTCTGTTAGTTCTCATTAATACTGTGTTTAACAAAGCAAACGAGCCCTTAAGTTTACAATTCCTACCAGCAGTACTTAGTAGCATCCGCGTGCCTCTTAAAGCCATGTGTTCTTTCATATTAACAAACTTTAGCCATCCAGCGGAATTCTGAGGTGCACTTGTGAGATATTTCTACATTTCATGGAAAGGAACGATAGAGGTTAAATTAAGGACAATCGTAGTTATTGCACGTCCGCCCATTCTGTATTGCAACAGTGAATGAGACGTCATCCTTATGTTCAGCACTGCTATATGCTTCGTCGCGCACTGTAACTCGAACAGTAGTCGGTAATAGAACTTTGTTGAAGCCTTCCCTATGAACATCCCTAAGTGGGGGGTCAAAAAGTTTCCCTGAACAGCCTATTTAGGTACACAAAGAAAGACCACGTGACCTAGACGAGTGGCCTCTAGGTAACGGCAGTACTTTGGATCGCGATTTCCAGGAAGTAGACCAGACAAGAGACCCAGGTGTGGAGAAAGACGAAGTCAACATGGGAGAGGAAGGGGTGGGTGGGGTTGGACTGCAAGTTGAAGCTTCAAAAATGCCATTGTGTAGAAATTCTTCCACGCTCAGCAAGGTTGTATAAAAAGGCGACAAGTCGCCAGATTATGATTCGACTCCCTGTCTCCCAAGCAGTATGGACGAGAGACTGGTGCGTGCCGTGGTCTTGCACCTGATTCGTCGTGGCAGGTCTTCGCCGATCACGACATCGACGGTGGTGCTGGTTCTCAAGTATGCCCTGCGCCGTGGGGTGAGCGGGCGCGCCGACCTTCTCTCATTCGCGTGCGAAGCAGTAGAGAGGTGGACGGCCATTTACGAAGACCCCGAACACGGCGGTCGTTTGTCGGGCGAACATCTACGTGGGGCGATCACAGAGTGCGGGTGCCCCACGTGTGAAGCCTGGCTCGCTTTTCTACGAGATGTTTACGAGCCCGACGGTCGCCTGTCCCTGGATGACTTCATCAAATTTTCTGCTTTGGCCACACGTCACCATCTTTGAGCAGACACCTCAAATACCACCTTGAGCAGTCTTCCTCAAAGGCCCTTTTCAGGGCCACCCATTTGCTGCATTGGTGGAGATCGCCGTGTCGAGTCCGCTCCTCGTTTCCCTAATTTCATCTAAATACGCGTACTCTATTGCGATTGGTCTAACAGTGGGCTCAGTGACCTGTTTCTGCTTTTTGTTTGTGTTAAACAGAGAAAAGGCCGCTGTCAATTCAGTAGTTCGGTACGCCATATTATCGCAATCATTGAACTTAAGCCACTGTCGTGTCAAATATAACGTCACTGAAAATTGCGCCCCCCAATATTCGCTGTTGTATTTTAGCATTATGTTGCCCCTGTAAATACCTACACGAAAATAGGAGCGTCCCCGCAATATAGCTGCCTTATTACCTACCAGAATCGTAAGTAACAACGCGCTGGCAAGAAAACTCAAACCATTATCCAGGTCCTTTTCCATGCTGAGTAGGAGGGCTCACGTGCAGGCGGTTTTTCGTGCTCACGTAACCAGCTATGTTTACACGAAAACAGCCCGGCCTCCCGTGTCACTCAGCGTTCCCTGAAACCAAAACTGCGGCTGGGTGGTATAAAATCTTTTTCGAAATAATTTATCATCATGGGCCGGAGCAAACAAGCGTTCCAGCCGTAATAAGTGAGTCGTTATGTGCTAATGGTAACACACACAAAAAAAAAAAAAAACAAGACGCAAAATTTGTGTGACAGTGCTTCTTTAAGGCAGAACGCCGCTTGTCCTAACTATCTGCAGGGCCTTTTCTTGCGCCACAAAACGCTACTGATCATTATGCAGAATTTTTTCCAACAAACGCTGTTGTAGGTTGAGCGGTCGTTGTTTGTGTTCCTTCCATGTGTTTTCTGCGCTCCTGTGAGTGAAAACTAACTCAGAATTCGCATTAGGCAGTATCGTAATCATCGGTGATTTTTTTTTCTTTCTCACGTACACTTCACACATTTCGAGAAATAAATCCTACCAGCGTTGTTGCCGAGTTAAGTGGTGTACGAAATTCCTTTAATGTGTCGAAAAATGTACGTTGACCAGACTGAAGAATGCGTCAACGACAGGAGAAGAGAACATGCCAACAATGGGAAATACGCGCGTAACGGGACAGATTTAGGTTTCCTGGCTACCCATTGCTTAACCGGTCACGATTGCTCACCCGACCTAAACCCGCTTGTCAATAAGAAATATACGCGATATACTCCAGAAATCGCAGAAGCAGAGCACATTTCATATTCAAGCTAGGTGTGTGTGTAAGCCTCGCCGTCGTCGTTCGTGTTCTGTCTGTGTCCTTGCGTTGCAGAGTGTCAGAAACAAGCCGAAGCCACCAATTTATTGTTTGGACGAAATAAGAAGGGTTTGCGGAGGGTCAGTGTATCCTCGATGTCCTTCTATAGCAAGGGCTCAAACTCCCCCTCTTCTAGCGGGCCGCTGTCACGAAGTTTAGCCCCACGAGCGCCGGGACAATGGATGTGGTAAAAGCCGGGGAGGGAAAATAGCTTGAACAAAATGGCTCTTAACGTCGCCGTATAAAAGAATGCTTCTCCCATATCCCATACAGTGAAACCCCGGTGATACGATCACAGCTCATACGAATTTCGGGATGATACGAATTTTGCTTTGGTCCCGGCCAAGGCCCATCGCCCTGCAGAGTAATGGAGTACGGTTGCTGCGAACCGATTTTCACCCCGCGTCGTTTGATACGAACGTACGCTCCCTCCCAGGTACGAAGAGGTGCTGTCCGCGCTGTCGCAGAAGACGCGCCAAGCACGTGCAAACGTGGGAACGCAAGCGCGGGCATGCACGGCGCACCGCCATATTGTCAGAATCACGGTCAGAAAAGACTTCATAGACGCGTCATGGCCTACGAGATTGCGTGTGCGACTATGTAATGCTCCAATGTGCCTCCGTGTGCCTTCGCGTTTAGATTACAGACGGCATTGGTGCCATGATTTTTTTTTTCTAACTGGTCGACGCGAGCTTCTATCGTCGTACTGCGTTTGCACGTACCTGCTGCGTGCATCAGAGGTCATATGAAAGGTGGACGAGGACCGAAAGAAGGCGAGGACGGTCTAGGCGAAGGAGTCAGGCGTCAACATGCGCGACTGTTGTGGTCGCACTTGTGCGGGCACGGCCGTAAATATCCCCAAAAAACATCCCCAACACCTCCGCGATACCAAAATCGTAACATAGGGCCGTGGTTCTGAAATTTTGTGGCCTTGATCTATCGCGTAAGGCGCTTCTTTTGTTACTTTAGCCGCAGTACGGCGGTGTTATGGGAAAAATCATTCTAAAATTGTGAAGGAGCTACTGCTGTCGCGGTTCACAACGCACCTGGTTCATAAATTAAACACGCACGAATGGGCCATATAATTACGAGTGTTGGTATGATTGCCGACATCTAAAACATAAATGAAAATAACTCAGAGTTCTTCCTAATGTTGCTGCGACACTGCAAAACAATAAACGAAAATGTACGCCAGCTTTCTTTTGTCTAATGCTAACTTTCCATACTTTCTGGTGATACGAATTTCGGATGATACGAATATTTTTGGTGGTCCCGTGAGATTCGTATCACCGAGGTTTCACTGTATATCGACCATTTCTGAAAAGAATTTCACATTAGGTTTCAGAAAGAAGAAAGAAAACATTAGCATACTCATTCCAAGAACTATAAAAACCTGGACGCCGACTCTAAAATATATAGAGTTTTCGTTCCTGCGTGACCTTTCATCTTATAGTGACCGCATGAGGTACCTCACTATGAAAATATGCTTGAGACCAGTCACGTCTGGTATGCTTGAACAAAGCGCTATTTATTTATATAGGCGACAAAATAATGCGAGCATTAAGCAACGTCACAAAACTATTCCGTGTGATGCGGCGGACTTCTAGCGAACGGTCCGGGGGCAGCATTCGGCCCACGTGTTTGAGACCTCCGTTCAATAGCGAATAGAAACAGAGAATGCTTGATAACAATATGCGCTTTTTGTTATTTTCCCGCCGGTATTGTAAACAAGCACGTGCTTGAAGCTTACTGTCAGGTTTGCGTATTTTTAGTATTCATCAGTTTGAAGTTGGGCCTCGCCCTGTCCTTTACGTTTATTCTATAGATAGAAAGCGCCCATGATATTATAACGGCCGATTTAGGAGGCATAGTTGTGCGACGTCGCTGTCAGTAAGCGCTTTTAAGCGAAATGAAAAAAGAAAAGAAAAGGAAGCTGCGAATAACATTTGCTGTAGGAGGGGGGGGAGAAACTTACCGCTTCAGATAGCCGTAACTAAATATGCGACTCGGTGCATATGCGCACAATTCTTACAGTGCAAGCATACAATTGAGGGAAACATGGAACGGATTCGCGACAGCGGATCTCCACCAATGCAGAAATTAGGTGGCCCTGAAAAGGGCCTTTGAGGAAGGACGGCCGTGGTTGCTCAGCAATGGCGACGTGCGGTGAGAGCGCAGGCTTTGAGAAAACCATCCAGACTCAGGAAGCCATCGTGCTCGTACACCTCTCGTAGGTAGGTGAGCCAGCCGCCCCACACAGTGTAGCCGCACTGTGCGAGTGCAACGTAGAGAAGATCACCTGACATCCAGCCCCCGTCATCGGGGTCGAAGCGTTCGAACACAGATGACCAACTCTCGACAGCTTCGCACGCGAAGGTTACCAGGTCGGCGCGATTCCCAACACCACGGTGTAGGCCGTACTTCAGAACTACAACCACTGTCGATGGCATGATCGGCTTGGACCTCCTTCGTAGCATCAGCTGCAAAAGCACGGAGCGCACTGTACAAGAGTCCATACTGATTGACAGACAGCGAGCTGAATGGCCATGCGACCATGTGTCGCCTTTTTATAGGGCCGCCCTCAGCGTGCCAAAATATTTGCACAATGGCCTTCTTGAACCTGAACTTCCCTTACACCCCCTTCCCCTTTACTATTCACGTGGCGGTTCACCACGTGACCTGTAACACCACGTGTTCACCACCCTCTTATTCACGTGGTGTCTTGTTCTCACCTGTGACTCATGCTTTGACCGCTTTCCTGGAAAGCGCGGTAGCACAAACTCCTTGCATACACAATAGTTCATGAGCTGGTGTCTTTCCTTGTGTACTACGATACACAGTTCACATAAATCTTTGAACCAACGCTTAAAGAGGCACATAGGGAACTTGGTAACAGCAGACTTCGGTATCAGGAGTATCGTACGAGTGCAGGCGCATGACGAAGCAAATAATAATGTTTAAGGGATGAACAGACTTACATGACATGATTCCGCCTTACAATATGAAACGGGCGAAATAACAATGGCGCTGGCCTTTTTTATGCTTCGTCGTGCATTTATGTTTCTAAAAAAAATACTGAAATACCTCATAGAACATATGGCCGACATGTTTTGACTGGGACATATCCTAATTTTTCTAGTATGGAAGAAAATACATTGAAGGCTTAAAGGAATACTGACAAAAATTTCGAAGGCGAGATAATTTGTAAGATAAATTTGTGTGGACACACGCGCTTCATCTACAATATATCAACGGAAAATATAGCTTATAACATATTTAAAATCAAAGTGAAAGAGCGTGTCCCGGCATCGCACGCGAAACGTGCCTCTGGTTTTCTTGTAAGGAACCAAACGCCCCATGCGTGACGAGTTAGTACAGAGTTTTATTGCCGGGAACCCCCCAGCCTTCCGCGTACTTACGCTCTTGCGTTCCTTTATACTTCCATCTGCACCCACGGAGAATACAAAGGAACGCAAGAGCGTGCGTAGGCGCTAGGCTGGGGGGGGCCCGCCACTAAATCTCTCTAGTGTTGTCTGCCGCGATCCTTGCGAGTGTTCTCTCCTATCCAACTTTTTGAACAGAAAAAGGGTGCAGGCTTCCGCGGGCGTACAAAGGATGATGTTCTTGCCTCGGCGGTGGATTTTTTTGGGGGGAGGGGGGGGGGGGGGCACGCACATTACAATGTCGGGGTGGGAGCATTCTTTGAAAAAAGCTGTCAATTCGTCTCTCACATGCACGCGGTATTTTGTGCTCACGTAGCCAGCTATGTTTACACGAAAACAACTCGGCCTCCCGTGTCACTCAGCGTTCTCTTAAACCGAAATTGCGACTGGGCGGTATAAAACCTCTTCCAAATAATTTATCATCACGTGCCGGAGCAAACGACCGTTCCAGCCGTAATAAGTGGGTCGTTATCAGCTTATGCTAACAAAAAAAATACAATATGCAAAATTTTTGAGTCAGTGCTCCTTTAAGGCGGAACGCGGCTTGTTGTAAGCATTTGCAGGGCCTTTTTTGCCAGAAATTTGCTCGCGCCTATTTTAATAAGCCTTACCGCAAAGTAGACAGTGTTGTTCACAAAAATCACTTGTATATGATTAAAGATGCATTCATGCAAATAGTCATGTAATGGCCAATTATTTGGCTGTTTGGACGTGCGGACGCTTTGTTTTGCTGGTAATCTATAAACGAGCAATCTTTTTTTCAGTACCAGTGAGCACACAATTTATTAGATTCAAGTGCTAGCGCAGTGTCTACAAGAAACGTGATTGCACCTTTTTTATTAGGCATTTCCGTAAGGTGGCCTGATATATTGCAAAAAAAAAAGAAAACTATTCGCATATGATGAAGATGCTAGTGAACCAAGCATCTTCATCATATGCGGCGTCACCATCGCTGCCGGTGGAGTAACTGATAGACATGAAAAAATAACACGAGAAAAAAGTATCCAGGATCGAATGGGATTTGAACCCACGCCCTCTCAATAGCAGTCGAGTATTCTACCACAGACACACGCTGGCGCTCGAAACCCAATTGCAAAAAGACCCTGTACAGGCAAAATGTCGTGCCAGGAATCGCGTTGACCTATGCAATATAGCGTGGCAAAAAGTAAAATACCAACCAGTTGTCACACAATGCTAATTTTGCAAAGTATGCATGTTGTAATGCTTCCCTTTCAGCGCAATGTGCTCAGCCATAATTCTTCATCGTCATCAGCCACACGCACCATCAACAATGCGCACATAATACCTTACAGACAGTGGCGTAGCCAGGAGGTGGCACACCGGGCCCCCCTCCCCCCCCACCCCCCGCATTAAAAAAAATTGTTTTTCAACGTAAGCTACACTGCCCGAGGCTGAGCAGTTTCTCGATGCTTATAGATAGCCATTCTGCGCATGCCTGAGGAGCAGTGACGTCACACGGCGCACATCTGGCGCGCGAGACAAGAGCATGAAAGCTCCTGGCGCTTCAATCTCGTGATTTGGCTCGGTAGTCGATCCGTCCGCCCATCCATCTGTTCCCCCCGTCCGTAGCTCACGCTACGTATATCCCGACATAGCCGAGCTAAGCCACCACCATTTTTCTTTTTTTTGCCCTGGCGTACAGGACAACAAACGATACTCGGCCACACTTGCATGCCCGGCCCCCCACTTAAAGGGGTACTGACACAAAAACATTGGCCTCGTGTTTTTTTGCTGCAACGTGTTGCTGGGGGCCTGTTAGTCATAACACGGCACCTCGTTTGCTGCAGCGCGTGACAGATATTTAATTACAGGCTCCTCATTACCGACCAGTTTCGGTTTGAGAGAGCTCGAAAAACGACAAGCCACTGGGTGCAACTATCACCACCTAGCGTGCGCAGCTCTCGATCACGTCAACACACGGAACTGTGACGCACTTCCGCACGGTCCGCATCAAGAAGTCTTTTCGAATAGGAAACGGGACAGCAGTGTTGCCAAACTCAAAACTTTCAATGCGTGCGCCACGGCCACGGACTCGCGACCAGCCGCCGAGAAGTACAGAATGCTGGATCAAACGCGGCAAAAGAAAAATGGCGGCTATGACGTCATCATAACTTGTCGCAGCGTGGTCACGTGAGGGAAGTAGGGGGGTCACCACGGCTCACCTCTGATGGTGTCAGTAGCGCGAGGGAGTCGATCGCTCACGCAAACTTCAAAATAATTTAAAATACCTTCCAAGCTATATTCGCTGTTGATACTTTGCACATGACATACACATGTTCACGGGAATCGAACCCGCAGGCTGTCTCGGCCGTGAAATTTTGAGTCAGTACCCCTTTAAAATGAAGGAGTTGCCCCCCTCCCCCCCCCCCCCCCACCCCCAGAAAAATTTTCTGCCTAAGCCTCTGCTTACAGATGTGCAGCTGGTACCTAGCTTATCCGCAGAAAGACGAATGGTGCGTAGTGGGTGCTTGCCTACTGCACAGAAATTATGGTTTATTGCGTAGTCGATACTTCGCGGAGAGCCAAAACTTCAAACACAGTTAGCCTTCCCCAACACGAAGCTGCGTTCAGAATTCGCATTACGCAGTACCGTAACCGTCGGTGATTTTTTTTTGTCTAATCGTAGCTCCTTTCTCACTTACCCTTACCATAATAAATCGTACCAACGTTGTTGCCGTGTTAAATTGTGTACGAAATTCCTTTAAAGGACCTCTGACAGCGAAAGTTTTGTTTGCGACATTTTTACAGTAATTTGTAGCTTTGCGTCTGGTAATGCCGAAATTGAATCGTGAATGCTCTGACGCATCGTATATTTTTTGTTAGCATCGTTAATTCAGAAATCTTTTACTTCAGTTGGAAACGCCCGCCTAAATACCCTAAGAAACTAGCGCCCCACAGAGGGCCAGCGCCTGAGACTACGTACGCTCAAGCTTCGGTGACGCTAAACGCGCCGTTTTTAAAAAAGTCACAGTTTCACCGCAAGGGTGAAGCAATGAATGCGATAGGAAAAAATTGTAATGTTATACGAAGTGAGGCTGGCAGCTAACTCTTTTTGGATCCGATCTCACGCAACTCTAGAAAACGCTTGTTTAAGAGAATTCTCTTCGCGTTGAGAGCGCAGCACGTAGAAGGGTACACCGGCCCCCCCGCTTCCGGCCGCCGAGAAGGGGAGATAACGCGCGCGCCCGCGCTCGTAAAATCAAACGTCGCCCCCCCCCCCCCCCGCCCGCTGTCGGCCGCCGAGAAGGGGAGATAACGCGCGCGCCCCCCACTCGTAAAATCGAAGGTCGCTCGAGTGACCCCCCCCTCGCGTCTTTTCACGCTCACGAACCACGGGCGGGGCCGATTATATATATACATATACATATACGGCAAATGACGCGGACGCCGACGGCGAAAACCAGCCGCAAGTGTTCATATAATTGCTATCGCAATAAAAGGGGTACCCGCGGGCGGTGAACAATGAAACGATGTGGGTACTTTGAGCATGTCTCCCTCAGGAAAAAGAAAGGCATTCTTGGCGTAAGCAGCCAAGACCACCTTGCGAGTAGCCAGACTACAGAGCGAGAGGGATGGCGAACAATAGTCTTCGCCGGGTGCCAGTCGGGGAATGTTGCGCGCTCTGAAAATGTTCTCTGACGTCGACAGAGGTCGACTTGCTCGACCTCTGCAACGTCATGAGGGGAGCCTCCGTCTACGTCAAACAACAGAAAATGTCGATTGAACCTGAATGCTCGGATGAGCACTCACCTTTACTTTAAAACCAAATTCAAATATTTTATAGGCAACGCTCGTCCCTAATAATCGGTCAGAAGTGTATCCGCCTGCAGGAGTCTCAAATAACAGAAGCATCTCGAGTTTCGAAATTAGGTGTCCGGGCTCCTTCAATGTGCGAAAAAGTGTACGTTGACCAGTGGGAAATGCGTCAACGATAGGATAAGAAAACATGCCAACAATGGGAAAAATGCGCGTGGCCAGACAGATTTTAGTTTCCTGGCTACCCATTGCTTAACCTAAGCACGTCTGTCAATAAGAAAGAAACGCGAAATACTCGAGAAATCGCAGAAGCAGAGCGCATTTCATATTCAAGCTAGTTGTTTGTAAGCCTCGCCGTCGTCGTTCGTGTTCCGTCGTGTGCTTGCGTTGCTGAATGTCAGAATTATGTACCAACAAGCCCAAGTCGCCACTTTCTTGTTTGGTACAACTGCAAATCAGTTAGCCACAGAATTGACGAAGTAAGAAGGGCTTGCGGAGGGTCCGTGTATTCTCGATGTCCTTCTATAGACCTTTTTCACGGAGAGGAGGAGCGTAGCCTCGAACCGGTGCATTTTCTTCACTCCCTCTCTCCACCGACCGTTCGGCCACCGCCGCTGGTGTGTGGGGATTGCCGCGTTTTGCATGCGCGGAGTGTGAGAGGTCAATGCGTTTTCATTTTTTTATGCGCTAAAGCAGTTGTGCTGCCGAAAATAGGAATATCGGATGAGAACAGGTCGACAGCGTACCACGGCGTTGTGTTTGGCTGCGACAACAACTAACGAAAGCTCAAAAGGCTGGCAGCCGAGACATGCAAAGCGCACCTTGCTTCGAAATGACTTCACTTAGGTCACAGTCCTTCTTCTCCTCAAATATTTTATTATATGTGGTGTCTGTCGTTGTGGCCGTTTCTTCATTACACCAGCTTGTGATTCTGCTTGGGTGCTGGTACACTTCATCATCTGCAGCAAAGAGAAGCAATGTCACAGCTGATGGTTAATACAGAAAATGTTTTGCCCAGAATTCTTCTGCTGTAACATCAACATCACCAATTTCTATGCAACAGCACATGAGTTACGATGCCTGTGGCTACCGAAATCTAAGCCCGTGCAATTTCGAGGTTATCGAATGAGCCCTTTCCAAACTGCATGACAGAAAGAACAGCATGACATAATTGTTCTTCGGCGCAGGAACGTGCCTCTAGCGTTTCTTCGACGGCACGTCATTTCTCAAATTGTCAATTTTGCGACTATATCTGGGGCAGTTTCATGACAACCGCACTTCCTTTTTTTTTTTTCGCGGCAGCCTGAGTGTCGTGAATGAATGAATGAACGAATGTTCTTTATTGCACACAAATCTTATGCAAAATATGCACAAACTGTCTGATCGACCCACAATCGTTAAAGCCAGGTCGTTAGCTGAACATGCGCTCGTCGTGATGCTTCTTAAAAAAAAAAAAAAAAAGACCGAGAACAATGTTACCGAAAACGCGCGCACTTTCGGCTGTTCGCGCCGAAGTGAACTTACGCCATGCCATGCTTCCAGATGTGCGAGACGTTTATTTTCCTTTTCTCTTTGCGTTACTTCTACGCGGAGGTTCGAGCTCATCCGTCGTATACATCCGTTTCTTATCCTGCGCAACGATCAGACACAAGCTTTTGACTACGACGACGACACGAATCAACACAGACATCGGTGTTTGTGCTTCCTTCGTTCCATACATTTTGTATTGCAACGTTCTAAGCGCAACCAGATGATCTGCTAGCGATTATAGAGTTACGTTGAACATAAAGAATCACGGCAAGGAAACCCGAGGGTCATTTTAAACACTAATGCGCATGACACACGTATTCGCTCGTCTCCATTTACGTTTAACCCATTACTACATCGGGAGTTGTCCGAAAACTTAACGCTAGTGCATTCTCCCAGAACCCCACAAGGCCAGCTATAACAAAACATACTAACCAATTACCCATTTACACGTGCTGCTTAAGGAATGCATCGAAATTCTACTCACCTCCTATGTCTATTATCGGCACCGCCGCGGGAACGTCTCGTGGGTCACCGCTGCTTTCTATTTCAGCCATTTCGAAGCTGACAGCTTAGCGATTACTTAGTAGCGCCTTTACACTCGCGAAGCGTTGCTGTGTTTTGACCGTGCACCGCGAAGAACAGCCCCGTGAACTGAGCGCATACGCTGGATACCCCGCCGCAGATCCCCGCACACCGACACGGCGGCGAAACATCGCAGACGCTAGACGGCGCTGCGGCGAAAAAATGGCAGCCTCCTTGTGAAATTGGTCTATAGAAAGGGCTCAAAGTTACCTATGCTAGCGGGCCGCTGTCACGAAGTTTAGCCCCATGAGCGCCGGGACAATGGATATGGTAAAAGCGGGGCAGGGGGGTAGCTTGAGTAAAACGGCACCGAATGTCGCCGTATGAAAGAACGCTTTTCCCATATATTGGCCACTCCAGAAAAGAATTTCACATTACACTTCAGAAAAATAAAGCAAGAAAACATAAGCACACTCATTCCCTAAACGATAAAAATCTGGACGCAATTCTAAAATATATGGAGTTTTTGTTCCTCGCTGACATTTCATCTCATAGCGACCGCCTGAGGTGCCCCACGGAGAAAATATACTTGAGACTAGTCACGGCTAGCACACTTGAACAGTGCGCTTTTTATTGATATTGGCGACAAAATAATGCGAGCGCTATTAAGCAACGTCACAAAACTATTGCGTGTGAAGCGGCGAACATCTAGCGAACGGTCCGGGGGCAGCATGCGGCTAGAAAGAGAGAATGCTTGATAACAAAATGCGCTTTTTTTTTAATTTTGTCATGGATATTGTAAACAAGCGCGTGGTTTAAGCTTACTGTCAGGATTACGTTTTTTTTTTTTTTTTTTTTTTAGTATCCCTCAGTTGGAAGTTGGCCCTTGCCCTGTCCTTTATCTTTACACTTTAGACCGAAAACACTCATGATATCATAACGGCCGATTTAGGAGGCATAGTTGTGCGACGTCGCTGTCAGTAAGCGCTTTTACGCGAAATGAAAAAAAAAAACGAAACTGGGAATAATATCTGCGGCAGGTGGACGAGAAAGGGACCGCTTGAGATAGCCGTAGCTAAATGTGCGACTCGGTGCAATATGCTCACACTTCTTACAGCGCAAGCATACAATTGAGGGAAACGTGGAACGGACTCGTGACAGCGTATCTCCACCAATGCAGAAGTTAGGTGGCCCTGAAAAAGGCCTTTGAGGAAGGACGGCGGTGGTTGCTCAGCAATGGCGACGCGCGGTGAGAGTGCAGGCTTTCAGAAAACCATTCAGGCTCAGGAAGCCATCGTGCTCGTACACCACTCGTAGGTAGGTGAGCCAGCCGCCTAACACAGTGTTGCCGCACTGTGCGAGTGCAACGTAGAGAAGATCACCTGATATCCAGCCCCCCGCTTTCGGCGTCGAAGCGTTCGAACACAGATGACCAACACTCGACAGCTTCGCACGCGAAGGTTACTAGGTCGGCGCGATTCCCAACACCACGGTGTAGGCCGTACTTCAGAACTACAACCACTGTCGATGGCATGGATCGGCTTGGACCTTCTTCGTAGCGTCAGCTGCAAAAGCACGGAGCGCACTGTAGGAGAGTCCGTAGGGCTTGACAGACAGCGAGTCGAATGGCGATGCGACCATGTGTCGCCTTTTTTATACGGCCCCTCAGCGTGCCAGAATATTTGCACAATGACCTTCTTGACCCTGAACTTCCCTTACCGCCCGCCTTTACAATTCACGCGGTGGTTCACCATGCGAACTGTAACACCACCTGTTCACCCCCCCTCTTATTCACGTGGTGTCTTTTACTCACCTGTGACTCATGCTTTGGGCCCTTTCCTGGAAAGCGCGGTAGTACAAACTCCTTGCATACAGAATAGTTCTTGAGCTGGTGTCTTTCCTTGTGTTAAACGAAAAACAGTTAACAGAAATCATTTCAACTAACACTTAAGGAGGTACATAGCGAACTTGGGTAACAGCAAACTTCTTTTATTGGAAGTATCGTTCAGTATCGCAAATAATAATCTTTAAGACATAAACAAACTTACATGACATGATTCCGCCTTACATAATGACACGGGCGAAATCACTATGGCGCTGGCCTTTTTTATGTTTCGTCGTGCATTTCTGTTTCTAAAAAAAAACTGAAATACCTCATAGAACATATGCCCGACATGTTTTGACTGGGACATATCCTAATTTTTCTAGTATGGAAGAAAATACATTGAAGGCGTAAAGTAGTACTGACACAAAATTTCGCAGTCGAGATAATTTGTGGAATAAATTTGTGTGGACACACACGCATCATCTACAATATATCAACGGAAAATATAGCTTATAACATATTTAAAATCAATGTCAAAAAGCGTGTCCCGGCGTCGCACGTGAAGCACGCCTCTGGTTTTCTTGTAAAGAACCAACCGCCCCATGCGTGACGAGTTAGTGTTGTCTGCCGCGATCCATGGGAATGTTCTCTCCTATCCAACCTTTTGAACAGAAAGAGGGTGCAGGCTTGCGCGCGAGTACAAAGGATGATGTTCTTGCCTCGGCAGTGGATTTTTGGGTAGTCACGCATATTACAATGTCGCGGAGGCAGCATTCCTTCAAAAGAGCTGTCAATGCGGGGCTCACGTGCACGCGGTCTTTTGTGCTCACATAGGGACTGTACACGTGCTTTCCGCACAGCCGCACTGGTCGTGGCGGGACACCTGCCGCACGCGATCGGAGGGCGAAAGGCCGTCGCCGATACGCTCCTTCGCCCTCCGCTTGCGCACATCAGGTGTCCCGCCACGTGCGGTGCGGCTGTGCGAAAAGTTTGCGCAATAAAAGAAATAAGACACATATAAGTCCGCAAATCATAATGCAGAAATAATATTGCTTGTTTTATTTGAGAATAATGGAACATTGCATTTGTTACTCGAAATGTAATATGTTTCAGCCTCCCTGTTTCTTTTCAGCAAACGGTCAACATGTCTAAACATTTCGTGCGCTTTTTCTCACTTTGTAAAAATTCAAGTAGGACTTGATATTTCAGTGAAAAATGAATTTTGATGTACGCACTAGCGAAGAATACTGGCGACCAGAATTTTAGAAAACAATTGCTGCTCAAGTTCCTAAAGTACTCTTTTGTTGTGTACGTGTTGTGCCAGTACTCTGTCTGCTCGATTCAAGAGCATTCCTGAAACGTTTACACGTGCTGCCTGCATGCGACACCTAACGTCGATTAGCCCAAAATACCAGCAACGCCATGATAATATCAAAATGGTATTAAACATGATCGGTCGCCATACGAAACTACTGCGAATGACTGTGGCCACACGGTTACGTTGGTTTGGTTTTTGACCCAAGACCTGAAATACGTATCAGACAACCAGTCAATATATTTTATTATAGCTAAGTTTCTACTTCAAAAAATTCAGTAGAAGCTAAGCTAAGCTTCTACTGAAAGTTATGAGGGCAGGATACCGGATCCGTGGTGGGTGAACTCAGCCAATGCAGAAATTGGGTGGCCCTAAAAAGGGCCTTTTGACAAGAAGTCCGCTGTACAGGCGAGGCTTCTTCACTTGCAGGTGCTTGCGAGGACGGCGCAAACGGTCACAAAAGCGTCGAATGTGACCCACCCAATGGGCGAGTAGACATTGCACAGAAGTCTCAGGAAATCGCCACTGACAGGGTAGCCGCAGTGCGTGAGAGCTGTCTGGAGGTGGCTGGCGTGCATACAGGCACGTCGCTCAAGGTCGAATTCCCTGAATACTCCCGACCAAGACTCCACAGCTACGCAGGCCATGCCCAGCAGGTCTTCACAGTCGGAGGCACCCCTGATGGTGCAGCACTCGAGCACGAGCGCTGCTGTCCGTGGCAACACCGGTGGGTGCCTTCGCCGTTGGGCTAGACGGAGAAGGAGCTCTTCAGCGAGGCGAGGGTCCATCCTGATCTTCCAAAAGAATGAGTAGAGTGAGAATCGTGCTTCCCTTTTTATACTCCGATCTAGGCTGTCCCTTATTGGCGCAGGATGTTTTCTGTCTGCTCAAGTTCGAACCCGCCCCTTTTCTCTCTGTGCAGGTCCCCCTTCCGCCATCTAAGCACCTGCGTCTCGTGGCAGTCTGTCTTTCGTGGAAAACTAGCTCGTGCCAATTGAGGATTAGTGCAAGGCCAGGTGTCAACACTCCAGTAACACATTATTTTCGCACGAAAACCCTTTCCCACGCTTGAGGGCCAAGATAAGGGAGTCAGCTGCGTCGGATGGTGGCCCCACCATTTGGGTGGCATTCGGAACGATCAAATTAGAAATGCCGGATTATCGGAATCCGAGAATTTGAAACACCGGAAATGAAAAAGCTCGAATACACAAAACAACGAAAATTTATATTGCCGGAATATTAAAACATCGTAATGCCGAAACGTCAAATTGTCTGCATTCCCGAGTTATAGTGAAATAATAAAGTATCTTCCCAAGATAAAGGTTCTGCCAGCCTTCTACGATGTGCAAACGCTTTCGCCCTCTTTTCCAACAGTCATGCTTCCTTCGCATATGGTTCGAGCCTTAAAAAGTAAAAAAAAAATACATATTTCTGCATATCTCATCGTATATCTATTCCAATTGGTTATTGCATTTCAGACAGATAAGTTACGCGTTATTCCTTGTAGAAATCTTCAAACGTCGACATTGTGCCGGTTGCATAGAGGACCTGCTCAACGATTTTCGCCTAACCTTTTCTTCTTGCTTCATGAGCTAAGGGGTTAGCGCCTAGTCGCTCACTCGACGTTGCCTCCGAGTCTAGCTTTCTCCATTTCCGTGGTGGTGATGAGCCGGGATAGCATGGCATGCGTTCATCACCACCATCGAGATTACCTTGTGAGTACCTTTTACAGGAAGGTCGGTCATCACTCGGGCATTGCATTCTCCTCCATTCTCGCAACTACAAAAGTGTCTAGAATGCACTTTCTTGTTAAACAAGTAAACTTAGCTGTCTTTGCAGCTAAGTTTTGTTTTTACCCTTCTGAGAGCACACCTCAACGCGTCTTCGTCAATTTCCCTCCGAATCAATGAAATTTTACTAGGTTTCCGGCGATATACCTTTTCGCTATTTCAATTCTTAGGCGTTTTGAAGTAGGGCCTTGTCATAATTCAGCCTCTTAATTTTCAGCATATTGATAGCGACCCTTACCATTTAAGCACTTTAATGTGACTAAGAGGATTTCCTCGTGCACATTACGTTTATATCTCAATATTAACAGTTAAAGCGAACCAGGTGATCGAAATTATTCGGAGCCCTCCCCTACGGCGTCTCTTTGAGTCGCTTTGTAAGGTTAAAACCCAAAACCAACCATTAGTTCTGCAGTTCACCAAATAATGCACCTTAAATTAACCGTATCTCGACAAGCAGCAGCAAGAATAATAACAGTGCCGAGGTCTTTACGCTCGGACGGCCGGAACCTGCAGAGTGCATTGCCTGAGAAGGGTTGGCTTCTCCGCGGCGCAGAGAAGCCACTTATGACCACGTGATGGCGCTCGAATAGTGGCGCTGGAATCCCTGGTGGCGAAGCGAGAGACTTCCGGAAAACGGTGGCGCAACTCTCGTACCTAAAGGTAGCATATACAGTAACTCTTCTGCTAGTCCCTTTCTCTTTGTTCCACAATGCACTATACCACTTCAAGCACTCTGCATGCGCCTCGGTGATTGTGACGTCATGGCTCGCGCTGGCGTGCAGCCACCACGCGCGGGCAATCGACGAAAACTACAGGGAACTGTTAAAAAATTACGCGAATAAACTGCGTTTGAGGGAAAAGACGTGAGTCCTCATTAGACTTTGAATATGTTAGCCTTGAAACAAGTTTTTTTTTTCAGAATTACATTAAGAAGTATACGGGCCAGATAAAAAGCTGTGTCGTGTATTCCCAAGTGCTTTCCCGGCCGCGGGGGGCCACATATCGATGCAGGCGAAATGCCAGAGGCCCATGTACTGCACGATATTAGTGCACGCTAAAGGGATACTGAACAAAAATTCAAAGAACTGACGAAAAGATCGAAATTCTACTCGGAAGACGCCACTGTTCCGATAAACAGATTATTTAACGTATTTTTGAACAGTAGGCTGCATTTTTGGTGGATTGTCAGCGCACGGCGGCTGCACGCGAGCGTGAGCCGTGACGTCAGATTCTCCCTGGTGCATGCAGGGTGCACGTGCTCCTGCCCTTACCTTACCCCAGCCGGGAACATTGTTCGCTCAGTACTTGTTCTCAGAAACGTAGTGCGAGTTGAGACGCGGGCGACGGCTGTCATTGGTGGGATGCCCGTTTCCGGCTACTTTCCCGTCACAGCCTCTAGTTCACGGCACGGCCGCTAGACACGGCGGTTTGTGAAAGACTCATTAAATTCATTATTTTCCTTTAATTTGTGCCTGAAATGAAGGTTGTTTACATCAATTTCAACCCCCCAATCTTTCAATTTGGCTGGAAATCTTGGCAGCAAAAATTTTGTTCAGTATCCCTTTAAAGAACACCAGAAGGTCAAAATTTCCAGAGCCCTCTACTATGGCGTCTGTCACAATCATATTGTGGCTTTGGGACGTAACACCTGAGATATTATTAGTATTATTCTGAAATACTTTCACCTCCTTCCTTTTTTAACATTTAAATGTCATTAACACGCATGTACTAGAGTCCCACGGTTTAGTGAGTTAGGCGCCCCCATTTTGAAGAGTTGAGAGTTCACTTCCAATTTGTTTTCAGTCCGCTTCCAGTCAATGACGCAGGAATGTTACTGAGCTTCACTGTGACCATCCCTAGTTGGTGGTCGTTAAGGAGTTTCGCTGAACTGCTTATTGTAGTACACGAGGGAAGATCACGTGACCAGGATCACGTGGTCACGCTTCCTCAAAGGTACGTTTCAGGGCCACCCAACAGCTGCATTGGTGGAGATGTGCCACCACGACTACGCTCCGTGTATCCTTTAAATTCGTCTTCTTCATATATTTATCGTTATTAAAATATGGGCAACGGCTGTCTCACACACCTATTTCTATGTTTTTTTTTGTCAAAATGGGAAATATTTTTTTTGTGCTTTCAGCGCTTTCTTACGCTAGTTCATCGCAACAACCGTAATTAAAGGTACCCTAAAGAGGAACACGAATTTTGTGTATTATAAAATAAAGTACAATGTCACAATCCTGAAAACACCACTGTTAGCGCGACACGTGTCGTCATCATGGAGCCGGGGAGGCAGGTGTAGTCGAATGCCATTTTCTGCTTTGTATGCCATGACGAAAAATATGTGTGTGGGGGAGGGGCGGGGGGGGGGGCATGGGGCCGGTGTGCCACCCCCTGGCTGCGCCGCTGTCCACCCTCTTCGCAACATATATCTCTCTCGTTCAAGGAAAGGTAGTTATTACACAGTGTTACATAGATATACATCTCTGCACACACATTTCATATCATCGTGATTTTATTGTACATATGTTTTACCCGCGCCGCACCTGCCGCGTGGATTTTTAAGGCCCCTATACAGCCACTGACCGTCATCATTATTTGCATGTCTTTCCTTTTTTTGTCCGGTGACCTGGCGCTCTGGGCGTCATTGGCCCTTGTGCCATAAAACACCATATATCATCATTATTACAAAGTGCAACCCATATTAGCGAAATAAGGCAGCCCAGGAAAAACTCGTAGGCTTGGTTCATCGAGGCATTTGCTAATTTTTAGAGAGAACGTCGAACCTATCAATGAAGGTCCTGTGCGATTTTGAATCCGCACAAAACGTATCGTAAGGGGAAATATGACGTCTGTTCGTCTCTTCAACATTTAGTAATGCTTCCTCGCACACGCCCACTCATTTGATACAAGTAATACCGAAATTACTTCTTACCCAAGTTCACTGTGACCACTCGTAAGTTGGGGTTAAAAAAATTTCGGTGATGTTCTTTCTATAGTACATAAGGCAAGACCAGCTGACCACAAGCACAAATGCGTACAGTTACCAAGGAGGTCGTATCATCGCGCTTTACAGGAAATGTGGCCAAGATATTATCAGTTTGTAAAAATTGGTGCAGGACTTGATACGTTCGTTAAAAACGAAGTTTTACATAACTCAGGTGCGAAGCATCATCCCTACCAGAATTTTAGAGAAAAAGTCCAGGCAAGTTTTAAAAGGTGACTTCAACTTTAAATTGACATGATTTGAAAATCCGTCAATGAAAACATCGGCATAGTTGCATTAGTACCCGACGATCATTAAATGCACGCATGTCGGGATACTATACGTGGTTGGTGGTGAAAAATTCGTAAACATGGGGTGCGCGCTAACCCTATTTGCAAAAAACAAGACTGGATTTCTTCAAGGATGCAATTCATTTCCCTAGAGCTTGGTGCATATGCTTCGTACCCTCTCCTCCAATCCAAACAAAGGAGGAGGAGAAGGCAACCACGAAACTCGGGGGCTAGGGAGAAGGAGAGGCAGCGGTGGAGAATTCGATGAGTCAGGCGGAAGCAGCAATTCCATGAAAATAAAATGGGTGGGGAGAGGGGCGCAGACGTTTCACCGGCACTTAACAATGGCACGTTAAAAATTTTTAAAAAGGCTTAACTCTCATCAGCTTTGGTTGTGTATGTACGCTACCCCATGGATTCAAGAGCATTTCTCAAACGTTTACACGTGCTGGCTGGACATGTGAATAAGATATGTGTCGCTAGCTTTTCTGCCTCTTGAAGATCGTAGGTTTGATATACGTACTTAAAGATGGAAGTCGCCGAAGCTGTGACCTGCCGCTTTAAAGCGCTGTGCCACTGCTTATACATTTCGAGTATGAATAGAACCCCGCACTCTTGCATGGCAAGCAGGAATTCCTGTAACCATCCACGCCTGTACTCCAAATTGATTAAAAAAAAAAAAGCACTAGATCAAGGTTATGCAGTGCGAACATATTCATTAGCACATGTAATATTGCCTGAATCATGCCGGACACCAATACATGTCTATTGCGCAGGGAATGGTTGGATAAAAGGACCGTTAGTCACAAAGCGCACAAGCATAATTAACTCTCGTTATAAAGAAAAACACCAGAAACCTGTACAGCCGTGTCTGTTGCCTCACCGACCCGTAGTGCGTACCTCGCCAACTCGCAAACGAAAAAATCTTGTCCTAGTGCGCCCTTCGCAACTCTATCTGGAGTAGCCATTGTAAGGTATAGTTTGAAAGGGCCGATTTACAGGTGCACAGACGTTCCTTTACTTGCGGCCCGGTTTAGTTTTCAACTGAGAATCGGAGCCAGGCTAACGATTTAGAAGGTTATGTGAACAGTGTCCGATTAAGCTATCGCGTTCTACTCTGAAACGTGAAGCTGGAGCGTAGTGCAACTTTCTGAAAAAACAATCCTCCTACATTTCGGGAAGCCTAATAAAGCAGGCACGTGCAATTGTCATGTAAAAAGCACACCAGCAGTACTTAGTAGCATCCGCGTGCCTCTGAAAGCCATGTGTTCTTTTCTGTTAACAAACTTTAGCCATCCAGCAGAAATCTGAGGTGCACTTGTGAGATATTTCTCCATTTCATGGAAAGGAACGATAGAGGTTAAATTAAGGACAATCGTAGTTATTGCACGTCCGCCCATTCTGTATTGCAACAGTGAATGAGACGTCATCCTTATGTTCAGCACTGCTATATGCTTCGTCGCGCACTGTAACTCGAACAGTAGTCGGTAATAGAACTTTGTTGAAGCCTTCCCTATGAACATCCCTAAGTGGGGGTCAAAAAGTTTCCCTGAACATCCTATTTAGGTACACAAAGAAAGACCACGTGACCTAGACGAGGGGCCTCTACGTAACGGAAGTACTTAGGATCGCGATTTCCAGGAAGTAGACCAAACAAGAGACCCAGGTGTTGAGAAAGACGAAGTCAACAAGGGAGAGGAAGGGGTGGGTGGGGTTGGACTGCAAGTTGAAGCTTCAAAAATGCCATTGTGTAGAAATTCTTCCACGCTCAGCAAGGTTGTATAAAAAGGCGACAAGTCGCCAGATTGTCATTCGACTCCCTGTCTCCCAAGCAGTATGGACGAGAGACTGGTGCGTGCCGTGGTCTTGCACCTGATTCGTCGTGGCAGGTCTTCGCCAATCACGACATCGACGGTGGTGCTTGTTCTCAAGTATGCCCTGCGCCGTGGGGTGAGCGGGCGCGCCGACCTTCTCTCATTCGCGTGCGAAGCAATAGAGAGGTGGACGGCCATTTACGAAGACCCCGAACACGGCGGTCGTTTGTCGGGCGAACATCTACGTGGGGCGATCACAGAGTGCGGGTGCCTCACGTGTGAAGCCTGGCTCGCTTTTCTACGAGATGTTTACGAGCACGACGCTCGCCTGTCCCTGGATGACTTCATCAAATTTTCTGCTTTGGCCACACGTCACCATCTTTAAGCAGACACCTCAAAGACCACCTTGAGCAGTCTTCCTCAAAGGCCCTTTTCAGGGCCACCCATTTGCTGCATTGGTGGAGATCGCCGTGTCGAGTCCGCTCCTCGTTTCCCTCAATTTCTTCTAAATACGCGTACTCTATTGCAATTGGTCTAACAGTGGGCTCAGTGACCTGTTTCTGCTTTTTGTTTGTGTTAAACAGAGAAAAGGCCGCTGTCAATTCAGTAGTTCGGTAAGCCATATTATCGCAATCATTGAACTTAAGCCACTGTCGTGTCAAATATAACGTCACTGAAAATTGCGCCCCCCAATATTCGCTGTTGTATTTTAGCATTATGTTGCCCCTGTAAATATCAACAAGAAAATAGGAGCGTCCCCGGAGAATAGCTGCCTTATTACCTACCAGACTCGCAAGTAACAACGCGCTGGCAAGAAAACTCAAACCATTATCCAGGTCCTTTTCCATGATGAGAAGGAGGGCTCACGTGCAGGCGGTTTTTCGTGCTCACGTAGCCACCTATGTTTACACGAAAACAGCCCTGCCTCCCGTGTCACTCAGCGTTCCCTGAAACCGAAACTGCGGCCGGGCGGTATAAAACCTTTTCGAAATATTTTATCATCATGGGCCGGAGCAAACGAGCGTTCCAGCCGTAATAAGTGAGTCGTTATCTGCTAATGGTAACAGAAAAAAAAAAAAAAAAAAAAAAAAAAAAAAAAAAAAAAAACAAGAGGCAAGATTTGTGTGCCAGTGCTTCTTTAAGGTAGAACGCCGCTTGTCGTACCTATCTGCAGGGCGTTTTCTTGCGCCACAAAACGCTACTGATCCTTATGCAGAATTCTTATGCAGAACAAGCTGATCATTATGCAGAACAAAAGCTGTTGTAGGTTGAGCGGTCGTCGTTTGTGTTCCTTCCATGTGTTTTCTGCGGTCCTGTGAGTGAAAACTAACTCAGAATTCGCATTAGGCAGTATCGTAATCATCGGTGATTTTTTTTTATCTTTCTAATCGCAGCTTCTTTCTCACGTACCCTTCACACATTTCGAGAAATAAATCCTACCAGCGTTGTTGCCGTGTTAAGTGGTGTACGAAATTCCTTTAATGTGTCGAAAAATGTATGTTGACCAGACTGAAGAATGCGTCAACGATAGCATAAGAGAACATGCCAACAATGGGAAATATGCGCGTGACGGGACAGATTTAGGTTTCCTGGCTACCCATTGCTTAACCGGTCACGATTGCTCACCCGACCTAAACCCGCTTGTCAATAAGAAAGATACGCGAAATACTCGAGAAATCGCAGAAGCAGAGCGCATTTCATATTCAAGCTAGTTGTGTGTAAGCCTCGCCGTCGTCGTTCGTGTTCTGTCTGTGTCCTTGCGTTGCAGAGTGTCAGAAACCAAGCCGAAGTCACCACTTTATTGTTTGGACGAAATAAGAAGGGTTTGCGGAGGGTCAGTGTATCCTCGATGTCCTTCATAGCAAGGGCTCAAACTCCCCTCTTCTAGCGGGCCGCTGTCACGAAGTTTAGTCCCACGACCGCCGGGTCAATGGATGTGGTAAAAGCCGGGGAGGGAAGATAGCTTGAACAAAATGGCTCTTAACGTCGCCGTGTAAAAGAATGCTTCTCCCATATCCCATATATCGACCATTTCTGAAAAGAATTTCACATTAGGTTTCAGAAAGAAGAAAACATTAGCATACTCATCCCAAGAACTATAAAAACCTGGACGCCGACTCTAAAATATATAGAGTTTTCGTTCCTGCGTGACCTTTCATCTTAAAGTGACCGCATGAGGTACCTCACTATGAAAATATCTTGAGACCAGCACGTCTGGTATACTTGAACAAAGCGCTATTTAATTATATAGGCGACAAAATAATGCGAGCGGTATTAAGCAACGTAACAAAACTATTCCGTGTGATGCGGCGGATTTCTAGCGAACAGTCCGGGGGCCGCATGCGGCCCGCGTGTTTGAGACCTCTGTTCTATAGCGACTAGAAAAAAGAGAATGCGTGATAACAAAATGCGCTTTTTGTTATTTTACCGCGGGTATTGTAAACAAGCACGCGCTTGAAGCTTACTGTCAGACTTGCGTATTTTTGGTATTCATCAGTTTGAAGTTGGGCCTCGCCCTATCCTTTACGTTTATCCTTTAGATCGAAAGCGCTCATGATATCATAAGGGCCTGATTTAGGAAGCATAGTTGTGCCACGTCGCTGTCAGTAAGCGCTTTTACGCGAAATGAAAAAAAAAAACAACAAAACAAAACGAAACTGGGAATAACATCTGCAGTAGGAGGGGGGGAGAAACTTACCGCTTCAGATAGCCGTAGCTAAATGTGCGACTCGGTGCATATGCGCACAATTCTTACAGTGCAAGCATACAATTGAGGGAAACATGGAACGGACTCGTGACAGCGGATCTCCACCAATGCAGAAATTAGGTGGCCCTGAAAAGGGCCTTTGAGGAAGGACGGCCGTGGTTGCTCAGCAATGGCGACGTGCGGTGAGAGCGCAGGCTTTGAGAAAACCATCCAGGCTCAGGAAGCCATCGTGCTCGTACACCTCTCGTAGGTAGGTGAGCCAGCCGCCCCACACAGTGTAGCCGCACTGTGCGAGTGCAACGTAGAGAAGATCACCTGACATCCAGCCCCCGTCATCGGGGTCGAAGCGTTCGAACACAGATGACCAACTCTCGACAGCTTCGCACGCGAAGGTTACCAGGTCGGCGCGATTCCCAACACCACGGTGTAGGCCGTACTTCAGAACTAGAACCACTGTCGATGGCATGATCGGCTTGGACCTCCTTCGTAGCATCAGCTGCAAAAGCACGGAGCGCACTGTACAAGAGTCCATACTGATTGACAGACAGCGAGTTGAATGGCGATGCGACCATGTGTCGCCTTTTTATAGGGCCGCCCTCAGCGTGCCAAAATATTTGCACAATGGCCTTCTTGACCCTGAACTTCCCTTACACCCCCTTCCCCTTTACTATTCACGTGGCGGTTCACCACGTGACCTGTAACACCACGTGTTCACCACCCTCTTATTCACGTGGTGTCTTGTTCTCACCTGTGACTCATGCTTTGACCGCTTTCCTGGAAAGCGCGGTAGCACAAACTCCTTGCATACACAATAGTTCATGAGCTGGTGTCTTTCCTTGTGTACTACGATACACAGTTCACAGAAATCTTTGAACCAACGCTTAAAGAGGCACATAGGGAACTTGGTAACAGCAGACTTCGGTATCAGGAGTATCGTACGAGTGCAGGCGCATGACGAAGCAAATAATAATGTTTAAGGGATGAACAGACTTACATGACATGATTCCGCCTTACAGTATGAAACGGGCGAAATCACAATGGCGCTGGCCTTTTTTATGCTTCGTCGTGCATTTATGTTTCTAAAAAAAATACTGAAATACCTCATAGAACATATGGCCGACATGTTTTGACTGGGACATATCCTAATTTTTCTAGTATGGAAGAAAATACATTGAAGGCTTAAAGGAATACTGACAAAAAATTTCGAAGGCGAGATAATTTGTAAGATAAATTTGTGTGGACACACGCGCTTCATCTACAATATATCAACGGAAAATATAGCTTATAACATATTTAAAATCAATGTGAAAGAGCGTGTCCCGGCATCGCACGCGAAAACGTGCCTCTGGTTTTCTTGTAAGGAACCAAACGCCCCATGCGTGACGAGTTAGTACAGAGTTTTAGTGCCGGGGACCCCCAGCCTTCCGCGTACTTACGCTCTTGCGTTCCTTTATACTTCCAGCTGCACCCACGGAGAATACAAAGGAACGCAAGAGCGTGCGTAGGCGGGAGGCTGAAGGGTCCCCGCCACTAAATCTCTCTAGTGTTGTCTGCCGCGATCCGTGCGAGTGTTCTCTCCTATCCAACCTTTTGAACAGAAAAAGGGTGCAGGCTTCCACGGGCGTACAAAGGATGATGTTCTTGCCTCGGCGGTGGATTTTTGGGGTGTCACGCACATTACAATGTCGGGGAGGGAGCATTCTTTGAAAAAAGCTGTCAATTCGTGGCTCACGTGGGCGCGGTTTTTTGTGCTGACGTAGCCAGCTATGTTTACACGAAAACAACTCGGCCTCCCGTGTCACTCAGCGTTCTCTTAAACCGAAATTGCGACTGGGTGGTGTAAAACCTCTTCCAAATAATTTATCATCATGTGCCAGAGCAAACGAGCGTTCAAGCCGTAATAAGTGGGTCGTTATCAGCTTATGCTAACAAAAAAAAATACAATATGCAAAATGTTTGAGTCAGTGCTCCTTTAAGGCTGAACGCGGCTTGTTGTAAGCATTTGCAGGGCCTTTTCTGCCAGAAATTTGCTCGCGCCTATTTTAATAAGCCTTACCGCAAAGTAGGCAGTGTTGTTCACAAAAATCACTGTATATGATTAAAGATGCATTCATGCAAATAGTCATGTAATGGCCAATTATTTGGCTGTTTGGACGTGCGAACGCTTTGTTTTGCTGGTAATCTATAAACGAGCAATTTTTTTTTCAGTACCAGTGAGCACACATTTTATTAGATTCAACTGCTAGCGCGGTGTCTACAAGAAACATGATTGCACCTTTTAACGCTATTGCTTTAAAGAGCTCGTTTCGCAGAAATTCCGGCGTCGGTGGCAGCGTCGTTGGTTGTGAGCGAAAAATCATCTTGTCCGTGACCGAAAAATCGAGAAAGATGCAAATAAAACAAACAATAAAAAATTCCGGGTGCGAATGAGGATCAAACCCGGGTCGTCTGCGTGGCAAGCAGGTGTTCTACCACGAAGCCACGCTTCTGCTTGTGATTACATATGAAAATAACTTCTTCTGCTTGGTAATTGCAGTGAAAATAACCGTTCATGCTTTGCAAACACGCGCGTCCTGTATACAGGCGTCACAATTCAACATGTACTATCGCAGTAATATTGCGTGGTACAAGCGTGCATAGCCATCGGGCGTCAGAAGATGTGAATATCCTAACGACATTGTGGTTCAAAGCCGTGTACCCATTACAAAAGGCACAAACGGTTACTGCGCGTATTCCCTTAAGACCACGTAGTGGGAAGTCCATAGCAACTTCGAAAACATTTCCCCCATTTACCGCGCATAATTTCTCGTGGTCTAAAGCATGCTACGCATTACATAGTGTGCACTAAGGGATTGAAGTACGGACTAGGGACAGGATATCGCTCTCGCGTTCATCTCTTAAAGGCGAAGGTTAAGGGTCCCCCAATTTTTTATTAGGCATTTCCGTAAGGTGGCCTGATATATTGCACAAAAAAAGAGAATACTATTCGCATATGATGAAGATGCTAGTGACCCAAGCATCTTCATCATATGCGGCGTCGCCATCGCCGTTGCCGTCGGTGGCGTAACTGATAGACAGAAAAAATAACACGAGAGAAAAGGTATCCAGGATCGAATGGGATTTGAACCCACGCCCTCTGAATAGCAGTCGTGTATTCTACCACAGACACACGCTGGCGCTCGAAAACCCAATTGCAAAAAGACCCTGTACAGGCAAAATGTCGGGCGAGGAATCACGTTAATCTATGCAATATAGCGTGGCAAAAAAGTAAAATACCAACCAGTCATCACACAATGCAAATTTTGCAAAGTGTGTATTGTTTAATGCTTCCCTTTCTGCGCAAAGTGCTCAGCCATAATTCTTCATCGTCATCAGCCACACGCACCATCAACAATGCGCACATAATACCTTACAGACAGTGGCGTAGCCAGGGGGTGGCACACCGGGTCCGTGACCCCCCTTCCTCCACCCGCAGTTTTTTTTTATTTTGTGGAACGTAGCTACACTGCCCGAGGCTGAGCAGTTTCTCGCGGCTTCTGGAGCGCCGTTCTGCGCATGCCCGTGGACAGTGACGTCACACGGCGCACATCTGGCGCGCCAGAGAATACCATGAAAGCTCCTGGCGCTTGAATCTCGTGAGCTCGCTCGCTAGTGCATCCGTGCGCCCGTCCGTAGCTCACGCTACGTATATCC
>JALIZH010023191.1:0-14893 GCA_030522465.1 Rhipicephalus appendiculatus
TCCTCGAATATGCTGTTTTATGAAATATGCTGTTTTATTCCTTGAAAGCACTGTTGGTTTTGTGTTTGGTGTTCGTATAATCAGTTCCCTATAGACGCAAGAAAACGAAAGAACAAAATTGCCCACGTTTCCCTGCTTCCATCTGGATGAAAGCTTTTGATTCCCCCGTTTCCTCACAACCTCGTTTTCCACCGTTTTGTAATGAGTTCTTTCCTCACCGATGCTATGACTACAAGACCAAGACACTCTACTCGTCGCAACGCATACGAAAGTTACTTATATGATTTAGAAGCGGCTGTCTGTTTAGTTATTTATTCCTCTGTACATGATTAGAATTTTGTGGGGCTAACGGGCAAGACAGATGAAAGGTCAGGCTCGCAGCATCTCATGTTCCTCATTACGACCGGGGTGTTGCTTTTCCTTCGTTTTCCAAGGAACGCTCAGATTGAACCTGACCTCTTGGGCAACTATGATTAACGTGTCCCACCTACGCACCGCTTGCAATCTTCTTTCTGTGAGAGGTGGGCAGATACGTTTGTGCCTGAACTTATGACGTCTTTTCGCTGATGACGTCTTTCGGCGAAATCGCCAGAGCTCTCTTGCGCTCTATGTTCGCTTGCTCTCCTCCTGGCACAAAATTAGCGGCTTTTGTATGGCACAATGTTGTGACCTCTACAACAATCGCCACCGGTGCGCCACAGTACACAGGTTGGTAGCCACCAATGAGTTCACCTAAGAAAACAAAATTTATATACCTATAGTTTCTGCTTTTGCATTTAGCCGTGGTAATACACACAGACTGATAATAGGGCTGAAGCTAGTTTCTTAGTCTCGCTTCTGCTGCTCTACGAGACACTGAAGCTTCTTTAATGAAATCGAAGAAATAAAACACTGAGAAAGGCATCATAATGAACGACGGAGGACGGATGGACAGTTCTACTGGTAGGATGTCATTTGTTGCGTAGGGCAATTTTGGTCACGGAGAACAGCCGAAATCATGACAGCTATCTGTACAGCGAGTAGCGTTTTTTTTTAATTGCTGAGTGGCTACTGCCGGTTAGGAAACAGCTTGTCGCTCTAAGTGATCTATGTGTAGTTGGACATTGTGGGAAATAACATGCAATTTTAGTGTGAGCTATTAAACATGAACAACACAACATAAATTCTCATGTCTCACGACACGAAGTGTAGGCCTATACCGGTTCTCCTTAGCAACGCGCATGCGTCATAAGGGCCAGTTGCGCAAGCAAGAGTCACCGCTTTGACATCGCACTAATGAATACTCCGCTTCTGCAACAATTAGGTTTGATGGAATGCATCCTGAAAGCAAAAGAAATAAATCTCACGCGCTGTGTGCAAACCCTAAACATCTCATATGTCACGGCAGGGTAAATATTTTCGGTGGTGTGTCATGTAGAAGACTTTCGTTTGCGTAAATAAAAAAGTCCCACAGTTTCGCCACAAGGCGAAGCAATGAAATGCGATAGCAACAAATTGGAATGTCAAGCGATGAATGGCAAGCAGGTCGAAACGTGCACCGCGCTGCTCACGCACACATGACGCACGAAAACAACACGCACAGGACGAGAGCGAACTAAAAACATTCACAGCTCGACACTTAACGCGCTGCTCAAACAAAAACGACGCACGAAACGTATTCACAGGTACAGACGAGCGCGAGCTAACAAGTGTCACAGTTGTTACTTCGCTGTGTTTGAAAAGCGTGCTCTTTTCGCAAACGGGGGGGACTGCAGCCAGCGATGCGACCTTCGCGCGCCCGGTAACTACAACGCTATCGTTCCGCCTAAGCGCCATTCTCCGCCACCACGAGATAAGCGCGCGCGCGCACGGGCATCTAACCCCCCCCCTTTTTCGGGTAAAGTGCGCGCCGGAGAGCGCGCGTCGCGACGAACGGGGCAGCTAAGCCCCGCCGAGCGCGGCCTTTGCGCCATCTCGCTGGTAATGCTGAAAACACGCTGAAAACTCGCTGTATATAAATAGCTCGCCGTTTGAACGTTGAAGGACGTTCGCCTTCGTGGCTGAATGGTTAGCGCCGCGCGCTGCAGAGCTAAAGGTCCCTGGTTGGATGCCGCGCGTCGGAAACATTTTTCTGAATTATTTTTCTTTGAGGTTTTTATAAATATATAGATACATATACATATACGGGACATGACGGCGACGGCGACGGTGACGGCGAAAACCAGCCGAGAGTGTCCATATAATTGCTATCGCAATAATAACATCGCGCAGCAGGTAATAAGAAGAACGAAAATTGTCTTTTCTCTAATATTATTGCGAAGGATTTGAACATATCTCCCTTATATGTATTTCTAGCAATTTTCTTGGCCGTTCAGTAACGTTTTGTTATAACTAAATAATTTTTGTAAACCCGCATTTTGTATGTGGAACACTAGGATATTGCTTCACCCACGAAAATTTTTATGACAGTATCACTAATTCAACTGTCGGTGTAAACCGTAGATTCACTTTTCAGATATTTAGCCGATGACGTTGCTCAGCAAAATTCATTGCTGCAGTAATAGCGTGCTTACAATATACGAATGAAAGAGCATCGTCAGAAAAGATAAAATGACGGCCCGAACTGCCATTTAACAATGAGAGAGAGAGAGAGATATGCAAGGAAAGGCAAGGAGGTTAACCAGACGCACGTCCGGTTTGCTACCCTGCACTGGGGGAAGGGATAAAGGGAGGAAAAGAGTGACAGAAGAAGAGAAGGAAGGAGAGATACACAGAATCACGAGCACACTTGGGGGAGTACATCCAGTCTACAGGCGGTCGCTCAGATTTGTTGAGTCCAGGTACTTCAGAAGCGCTTTTGTTGCTTTCTGCGCTATCGAAGCGCACGTCCAAGGTCCTAGAATCTTCTGTAAAGAAAATGGTCTAGAGTCCAGTTGGTTCAAAGCCATCCGGAGCGGGCATCGCTGGGCGTCATAGCGAGTGCAGCTGCACAGGACGTGTTCGATGGTCTCTTCAGTTCCGCAGGAGTCGCATGTAGAGGTGTCCGCCATACCGATGCGAAACGAGTACGCCTTTGTAAATGCAACACCCAACCAAAGGCGGCATAACAGTGTCGCCTCGGAGCGGCAGAGTTGGGATGGAAGCTGTAGCTTGAGTGAAGGATCCAGTTTATGTAGGTGGCACCTTTGGAAGCTGGTAGACGACCAAAACATGTGGGTAAGATTCCGAGCCAGCAAAGAAAGTTGTCTTGCCGCATCAGTTCTTGATAGAGGGATGGGAACCACACTGGTTCCTTCATGGGCTGAGCGGGCTGCATCGTCGGCTAACTGATTCCCTGTAATACCGATATGTCCGGGTAGCCACTGATATATAATGTCATGTCCTCTTGCTTGGGCTTGATGGTGACAAATTCTTGTTTCATGCACCAATTGCTCAATGAGAAATTTTATTAAACAAGTCGGGTAAGGTACATCTTTACCTCAATATGAATAATACAAAATAAGGCCCTCTGACTCTGTGGTAAAGTCTTTTTATTTGCATCCTTCTCGAATTTTTTTATGACTAAGATGGAAGAGTGCAATATCCACGCAGGGAAGCAGCTAAGAGTTTTGTAAAAAGCTTTCTTTTTCGCACTACAGCTTAGCATTCTGCGATAATTTTGTTAACACAATAGTAAAGAACAGCTTCAATAAGCATCACCATTGTGACAAACCGTTCCGATATAATTAAGATAGGCAGCTCTCTAGCATCGCTGAGGCTGTGAATTACTATGACCTGCTGACGCAACGTGCAGTTAATAGATAAAAAATAAGGGAATTGTTCGCTAACAGGAGGCTCATCATCTAATATTTCTTTACGTTCTCGGCAGTGTAAGACACGCCACATTTCGATGAATGCTCATTACTATATATGCGCAAGAATAAAGACTCGCGCGTCACGATTGAGGCCTGACATATCTGTAGTACTGGAATCGAGCACGTGATCCAGCATTTTGATTAACTTGTATAAAGAATAAATGAAATTCCTGAACAGTTATCACTCGAGTAGACCTCAACGCGTGTCGTTTAACAACTGGCGCCGCCATGCCTGCGAATGCACAGACAAATTATTTGGTGCCCTTTATTACCCACCGCAGAACACCGTATCAGTTTATTGTCGGTGTTTATGTTGTCTTGTTCTCTTCGGTTGTGTCCGCATTTGAATGCCTTACCTTGTTCTATGATGAACTGCAAACTAGCTCCGCGACAGCGTGTCAGTGGTGACTACGATGGAAGCGGCAACGGAGGCGGCAACGGCTTGAACACGCTGTGAGATTTTGTGTGATTCATGTCATATATATAATATAAGCAATGAGTTTGTCACATAAGCCCATGTGGCATGAAATTCTCGTCGAGTGCCAGTGGAGATCATGAAACCTACTGTCAAGTGGCGAATCATATAAAAAGACCTCCATGACATATGCCTTACTGAAATTGATGATAGCAGACGCTAACGCAGCGCTGTATAAATTAGTCAGTCACCCACGTCTGTTCTGCGATGAATTTTGGCAATTTAGTTCCACATTTCGAAGGTAAAGCTAAAGCGCGACGCTCTTACGACATTGGACATCATAAGTACAGCTCCTTTGTCAGCCACGGGCCGCGTTCTTTCGAAGAATTATGCTCTGCATGGCTCCTCGCTGTGAGCCCACCGACTTGTTCAAAAGCATTGCTAACGTCCTGGGTATTCAAGATCGAAAATTTTCCCTCAATACGTCTTACATATATTGCCTTTTTAAATAATTCCGTTGGAATGCACCGCAGTGGGCCATCTACACGTGGAACGTTTCATTTTATCGCAACACAAAAGAATGCTTTCGAAAAGTACGCGCATGTGCTGCATATCATAGAGCGCGAAACCTGAGGACTCAGAAATGGCGGAGAAAATATTTTCCTTGTGCTTTTCTTGACCCTTTTCGGCGTCATTGTATTTCACACCGCTTGGAGTTTGAAAAAGTGTCTCTCAAACGCAGGCTGCAAAAAAAAAAAAGGAAAAAAAAACTGGAAGAAAAATGCTAATTTAAGATGAATATAATATATACAGTGCACGGCTTCACGTGACTACGAAAAAAAAATCCCCGTAAACGACTCATTCAGATGTTCACGAATTTGCCGTTAACTATCACGCTTTCTTTTAATTCGAAAGTGTTTCTATGCCGAGGTCCACCACGGCTCCATTGACGTATTTCTGTCACGGATACGACGTTGCAAAATATACACTAACAGATAGCAAAGAAAAAAAACTTACAAGAAAAAAGTTCCGTCATCGGGAGTCGAACCTACTACCTCTCGCGCCGCAGGGCGTGGCGCAAAACGACTCAACCACGAACCGTGCGTTCTTCGGAGTACTAACGGCGAGCTATTTTTATACACCATTTACTGTCGGCGGTACTCAGAGATCGGCGACTTCAGCGTGCTTTTGTTATGACTAGCGAGATGGCGAGATGGCGCGATGGGCGCGAGGGGCGCGAGGGTGTGAGGGATGCGCTTTAAAGGTCGTAGCCCCATGCGTTGCGATGCGTTGCGTTACGACGTACAAAGCGCTCCGCTCTCGTGATCGGAGCGCTTTGTACGGCTTGTGCTGGCGTTGAAGTTCCAGAGAGCACGAATATCACTTCGCTCGCTGCAGCGGCCGCGTAGCGAAAGAAGCGCGCTGCTCAGACGCAAAGAAGCAACTGTGACAGTTGTTAGTTCGCGCTCCCCCGTGTACTTAGATTTAGGTGCAGGTTAAAGCACCAAAGGTGGTCGAAATTTCTGGAGCCCTCCCCTAAGGCGTCTCTCGTAATCACATCATGGTTTAGGAACGTTAAACCCCGTACATTATTATTTTCAGCTCGCGCTCGTCCTGTGTATACTTGTGTGCTCGTTTCGTGCGTCTTTCTTTGTGTTTGAGCAGCACGCTTTAAGTGTCGAGCTGTGACAGTTGCTAGTTTGCGCTCGTCCTGTGTATGGTCTTTTTCGTGCGACCTTTCTGCTTGAGGAGGGAGCTGCAAGTTTCGAGCTGCTTGACCGTTGTTCGCGTGACATTACAATTTGTTGCTATAGCACTCATTCCTTTGCCCGTGTGGCGATACAATGTCCCAATAAACGCTCAACAAGCTGCGTGAATACACGTTTTGCTTTTGTGTTTTACCGATTCTCATGACCGAGGGATCAACCATGTTTTTTTTTTGCCTTTCTCTTGAACACAAGCGCCAAATTCACGCTATTAGCTTCTTTCTTGACAACAGCGGGACGACAACGCTATTTTGAACCAAGTTTACGATCCACCGACCTGAATCAGCGTCAGTGTCCAGTGGCAGAAAGCTGTTGTCTTCGGCGTCCAATGCAGTTTCAAGCACAGCATTCCACAAAACTAAAAACCCTCTGTCGACGTCATCTCACAGTTCATCCTGCCATCTCTTTGTTTCTGTTTGTCGCCCGTGCGCCTGGCTGTAAGTACTAAATCACTTCAATTAACGCGCTGCTGACTCGGTGCCTTGTGGGAAGCCATGCGCGTTGCGGACGCCTGAATTTTTAATGACCCCTTAAGCCACACATTCGTCCTCATTACTGCCTCGCTCGGCTCTCTCGCAACGCGGCGCACATTCTGTAGGGTTCAGAGGAAACGGATACGCTGTAGCACATTTGTGTAACAAAGTCTACCTTCCTTCGGGTGGCCTCTGAGGTTTCCTTCCTGAAATAAACCTGTCTCCCTCTGGCTGTAGATGTCGGCTTCGAGGAGTAACTACTTTCACATGACTTCGGAATTCGCGGATCGCTGGATAGAGTGTATCAAGAAAAAAACCGCCAGGCCTGCGCAGAAGGCGCAGCACAGCCACAGCGAAAGCTGGGAGAGAGGCCTTTAGCCTTTTTTAAACACTCTTGGGGCAACTACTACAAGCCCACTTGCATGGTACCCGCTACACTATAAATCATCATAATTTTTGTGTAGTGGGGAAGCGTCTACTATGCCATTCTTCGTCATTCTTCAGAAAAGCGCGGTGCCCGCTGCACTCTTGTAACGAATTATGTGCACTTTGTTGATGCTGTGGCTGACGACGATGAAGAATTATGCCTCAGGCTTTTGTAATGGGTTGGAGCATTGAACGACCCACTCGTTACGCAATTCGCATTGTGTGACGCCTGGTTCTTACCTTACTGCTCTAAAACGCTTTATAACACACGTTAACGCGATTCCTTACCCGATATGAAGCCTGCCTAGGGTCAGTTTGCACCGAAGTTTCAAGCAGTGGCGTAGCTCAGTGGTAGAGTGCTGGGCTGCCACGCAGAGGACCCGGGTTCGATTCCCATTCTGTCACAGGTGTTTTTTTATTTATTTAGTTTTTTCTTATTTCGTGCGATATTGGTTACGGACACCGGCGGCGGCGGCGGCGGCAGCGGACAACTACGGCGCAGAAACGACCCTTGTTGTGATCTCATAACAGCTTTCGCTGTAAAATGTGAAGCCATTAAGATGCATGTATACTGTGGCGAGTTTTCGGCGAGTTGATGGCAGTGGGTCCAATCATTCATGCCGGTTTACTTACTGAAACACTTCTTGGGCGTTGGCCACCTGCTTTCACAGAAAGCAGCATACGTTAAACACCGTTGCACTCTATAGTGTTTGAGATAAAGGCTTCATTGAAATTATTTGACGTAACTGCTATTTTTGTTGTTTTTTATTCGTTACTTGTTTTTATTTTTTACCTCCATAATAATTAGCTATCATCATATGTATCACAAATAACTAAAAGCTATCGAATGACTTTTCGTCTTTATATCTGGCAGCACATTTCACGTCATAACATATTATTGTGACTGACGGTACCATCAAAGTAGTGACTGAAATTGACTTGTGGTCCGATCGAAATACACCACGTGCTAAACGACGTGACAGTACTTGTCGACAAGGTGACGTGCCCGTGAAACGAATGTGCCAGTCAAGCAACTGAATTTATCTTGTCGTAGAGCGTTTTCACGCGAGAAACGAACAAAATTGATGCAGCAGTATGCAAGTGATCAACTGAGGCGGCACTTAAAGTCGTTGGCGTCAGTGCAACGTGCACATCCGACGATGTGCACGTTGCACTGACGCCAACGACGTTAAGTGCTTCCCAATTCGTGTCGAGACGCGACAGAATGAATGCATGCTTAGGCGGTTTCAAAAACTGTTGCTTTTGTCGTTTGCTGCATCCACTTTTGATTTTTAGGGGCGAAGCTCCTTAGGGCATAGGCTAGCCCGGCGTCGTCCTGCGTCGTTGTCGTCGTAGCCACCCCTGTGCGATGACGATGACGCTGCCATCACGGCACGGCACATAGAATGTACCCACTATGCGTCATAACGATGACGCTGATGACGATGATGACGCTGATGAAGATGACGATGGCGATGCCATACAACACATGGCAGCGCGATATGGTCTCACATGCATATCGTTTGACCACATGCAACCAACCACCATCCAAGGAACCTGCATCGTTCTCGTCTTTGCAAACTTTCCACTACGACCCATCCAGGAACCGCTCTCTTTCCATTTCACCGACCATAAAGCCCTAAAGCCATAAGACCATAGATTTTGTCACGTCTTTGATGATGTAGTGGGCGAATTTCACGGAAGATTCACGGTTTACCGACGAACCTCCGGAGCTTTGCCCACTCATCATCATTCACTCCGTGGATATGCTGTGATTATTTAGGGGCGAAACTCCTTAGGGCGTAGGCTAGTCCGACGTCGTAGTCGTCGTCGTAGCCACCTCTAGGTCTCAGAATGATCACTAGATGGCGCTGCGGTGCTGCTTAGCTAGTACGTGAATCGTTCAACCACATGCAACCCTCACAACCATCCGAGGAACCTGCATCGCTGAATAGAAAACAGTCGCCCAGGTTGACTCCATTCCTTGATCTTGCTTGCATGTCTTTGCGAACTTCCCACTACGACCCATCCAAGAACCCCTAAATTATCACTAGATGGCGCTGCGGTGCTGCTTAGCTAGTACGTGAATCGTTCGACCACATGCAACCCACAACCATCCGAGGAACCTGCATCGCTGAATAGAAAACAGTCGCCCAGGTTGACTGCATTCCTTGATCTTGCTTGCATGTCTTTGCGAACTTCCCACTACGACCCATCCAAGAACCCCTATCCCTCCACTTCACCGACCATAAAGCCGTTATAATGAAGGCGGAACGGAAGCGACGGCTTATGTAAACGGTAACCACCACGGCTCACGACCAACGAAGAAAACACGGCTCCAGTACGAAAACGGAAAATCACGGCTCACGAATAAATAAAATTTCTTAATATAAACACACAGTGTTTGTCACGTCTGTGATGATGTACTCGGTAAGATTCCCGAAAGATTCACGGTTTTTACCGATGAACCTCCGGAGCTTCGCCCACTCATCATCATTCACTCCGTGGATATGCGTCGATTTTTTTTGTTTTGCTTGAGGGTTCACTCGTGCGTGCGTGCTATGCGAACCGCCCACGTATTGCAACGAGAATGGTAGACATCGGGAAAATGGGTCACGCACGCTTGTAGATGGAAAAAAGAGAGCATGTTTGCACAAGTACAGCGAAGTTGTTAGTGCCAATATAAGCGCTTTAAAGAGTTTTACTCCTGCTTTCTGAACGAGATTCAATAACTCACGAAGTTCACATTCAAGTTGTTGAAAATATGTCTAATATTGAAAGAACTATATTCATAGGTGAAACTTTTTCTAAGGCTCAGGAATACATCGTGTACTAACCACATTTTCCTTGTTCATCTTCTACGTACCTTCTTCCTTAACTCTACAAGGGCCGTATGGGAATATGCAGAACCTTTACAGCGAAAGCTGTTATGAGATCACAACAAGGGTCGTTTTTGCGCCGCCGCCGCCGCCGCCGCCGCCGGTGTCCGTAACCAATATGGCATGAAATAAGAAAAAAAAACTAAATAAATAAAAAAAACCCAGAATGGGAACCAGAATTGGCAGAATGGGAATCGAACCCGGGTCCTCTGCGTGGCAGCCCAGCACTCTGCCACTGAGCTACGCCGCTGCTTGAAACCGCGGTACAAACTGACCCTATGCAGGCTTAATGTCGGGTAAGAGATCGCGTTAACGTGTGTTCTAAAGCGTTTTAGAACAGTAAAGTAACAACCAGGCGTCACACAATGCGAATTACGTAACGAGTGGGCCGTTCAATGCTGCAACCCATTACAAAAGGCTTAGGCATAATCATTCATCGGCGTCAGCCACAGCATCAACGAAGTGCACATAAAGCGTTACAAGTGTGTAGCGGGTACCGCGCTTTTTCGAAGAATTACGAATAATTGCACAGTGGACGCTTCCCCACAACACAAAAATTATGATGATTTATGGCGTAGTGGATACCATGCAAGTGAGCTTGTAGTAGTTGCCCCAAGAGTGTTTAAAAAAAAGCTTTATAAAGGTCGCTCTTCCAGCTTTCGTTGTGACTGTGGTGCGAGCTACGCGCAGGTCTGTCGGTATTTTTTCTTTTTATTAGATGCCTGTCGCTAACGCGTAATGATGCCACTCACAGTTGTGTTTTCTCAGCGTCTCGTGAAAGCCATTTTTCCTGACGCACGCGGTTGTAGGTTTTGAGAGCGCCAGCGTGAGCGCTGTATGGGTCGTTGTGGAAAGCAGTTACAGATTTCCGTGCGCATGTGGTGGTGCATCACTGGCAGCAACCTCCGATCTTCAGACGCGTAATCCCACCGATAGAGGCAGGTCGTCTCGAATAGGGAAATGCGTGGCTTGACGGCGGAGTGTTCTTGAGTCCGGGTGAGCTAATGGATCAGTCATAAAGTGGAGGAGTTGCGTCGTGTGGCTATCAGTAACGCTGTGGCTTCGTTTCTTTGGCTGCTTCATCGTCGTCTCGCATTGTTCGCTACAAAATAAATGAACTGCCACAAAACTCTTTTCGGGTTCCTGATCTCCTTCGGTACACGCGGAAGTTGTCAACATTTCTTTGAGAAAGAGCTTCCGCTGTTATCTTATTTCACAAAAAGGGATTTCTGATTTCACATAAACCCTGCCAGAAAAATCAATTATGCTTCTCCTTTTTCGAATCAGAAGCGTCTAATGTTTCTCAAGCTGCTCGCTCCGATGCATATCGCGACACGCCATTTTGATTCGGTACAGTTTCTCTCATCCTTCTTCCATCTTTTGTGTTCTGTAATCTTCTATGACGTTTCCTGTCTGTTTGTTTCTATAGTAAACACATTGAGTAGTATAAGAATACGGACCGATACTGAAATGAAAACAGCTTCGAAGCTTTCACATCGTGTACCGAGGTTACAACCGCAGGAACGGCGGGTCCATCAGTTTTCTTGATGAGGTGGCCTCGCCTCTCGCTGTCCATCGCTGGCGGTGATCGAAATAGGTCGCGTATACACATGAGATTCATTTCGTGGCCATTGGGCTGCAAGCAAACGAATCAGGCTGTGCAGTATAGCGCGGTGAGGGAGCTCTTCGAAGATGATGTTGCTGAAAGACGTCGTCAACGACCACAACGCCCAAACCGGAAAAGCAATTTCTACACGAACAATAGCCTGTATCAGAACAACAACTTATAACCTGTGGGACGACTGTGAGAGAAGCGGCCGTTGTATGGGACGCTTTCAATCTGAGCGCCTCATGGAGGGACAAACTAAGCACGTATATGACGATTTGGAACGAGAAACGGAAGATATAGCGAACTTCCATCTTTCATTTATTTTCCCAGCACTTCCGTCCCCCCTCATTTCATCTGCGCAGAAACAGAAAAGACTTTACTGACAACGGTTAATCAATCCTGTCAGAAAGATTGAGGGGTTGTGTTGTGGGCAGAGCAACAAGGCTTTAGCAATGGTACTGATATGAAAGCAGGACGCAAACACAAAGATAAACGAAACAATATGCACTTTTACGCATAAAACAGCTATGAAATGTGTACGCCTTACGTTAATTCAGGGTGTACAAAACACACTCCTTAAAATAGTATGGCAGCTCCACTACTGTAAAACCTGAGGAAGTGCGTCGCACCGGCACCCAGCGATTCCCGTTCGTAGAGTTCCCACTGCTGCGTTTACCAAAACGTCAATGTTGCCAATGTTTGAGGTAAGCATGTAGGGTTTCCCCGGCATGAGTAGAATCTTGTTAGGCAGATTCACATACTCGGTGTGCGACATGTGCGCTACTTTTTGCTGCGCTTTATCGACCTCCGTCAGGTTGTTAGCCCCATCAGATGTAGTCACGTAGCGACGAAGCGCAGCGCCGACGCAGAGGCGGCGCAGGGAGGGGGGGCATTCGCTCACTCGGCGAGTCAGTGGCACCCTCTCTCGCACCCCGCTAGGGTCAGCCCAATGTTTGCGAAATGTTTTAGCAATTTTAAGATAATTAAGGCGATTACTCCTTGGCCATTTCTGTTAAATATGTTATTTTAGACCTTGTTGGCTTCATTTTAACCCGAGTTTGAGCACTGCCACCTTTGTTATGGGTGGTAGTGAGAGCTTTACTGTGAGCCTGATCACGCCACATGAGATGTATGGTTGAACGACAAGCCGAGCCCTTGAAGTGCTTCGCACCTAAAATGAAGAATGTGAAAGGGAAAAAAGCGTTCCCTGCAGCGTAATAGGCACATCGATACACAGGATGAAAGCAAAAGCTTTTAGAGCAGTCTTAAGGCGTTAGTGCAGCGTATAACTCATTTGCAATCGAAGTTTTCCACAACACGGTGGAACCGATTCCACGCGAAGCAGTCAGCGAGTGGAAGCCTATTCTAGATTTTTCGCTTTAAGCCAACGGTTAGGATGTGGATCGGCAAACTCAAAGAAAAAAATTCACCGGCGATTCTGATACTGCCTAATGCAAATTCTGAGCGCAGCTGAGTGTTGGGGCAACGCCATCTATGTTTTAAGTTTTGGCTATCTTCAGTTGTAACACTGCAACATTTGTTAAATATTTGCCAAAGAAACTGCCAGCGCCCAAGTGCTACCCACACCACTCTTCGTTGCAGGCGTCGCGATCCAAGTAAAACGCCGTGAACCTGGTTACGACAAGCGAAGCCAGCCGCAGTGGACATTCTAGCTCTGTTGCACGTGCTGCTTCTGCTGTTTCGTTTCAGTGTTAATACTTCGAGCCACTGCCGGATGCACACTAGCTTTCATTCTGTTTGTTTTGACTAGTCAAAATGATTTCGCGAAGCGCATTCAGCTTACTGCAGGGGAACGAAGGGAGCGTTGAAGGTTTCACCAGATGAACACTCATTTCAAGCCCAGCAATATACGGACCGTGAGTAAAAAATCACCGCCCAAGCACTCCGTACAAATGGCCTTAACCAGCGAAGCTGAAATGTGCGGCCCCGGTGTTTAGCAGTGGGTTCAACCCGACGCTGCACTGAAGCCTTCCACAATTATCGTTGCCAGGTTGTGGTCGAACCACAGGCGGTCACAGACGTCGCAGCCGAAGCCAAAGCGACGCCTGGAGAAACTCTCGCCCAAAGCGGGCGTTCGCCCCGGCGCACGCGCTCCCGCAATCAAGTCGACGCTGTTCTGCTCGCAACGCCGTTTCTTTGGCGCGCCAGAGGGCGCGCCGTGGCTGCAAGCGTTTGCCCTTGCAAGCGTCGTACCCAAGCTCGCGCGCCAATGGCGCGCGAGCTTTGGTACGACGCTCAGAACGACGTAACTCATAGCACAGCCAATGGAGACCGCTCGTGACACAGATGCCGAACAGTCTTTCGTTTCTCCTAGCCATATACAGCTTTCGCTGTAAAACCTATTGCTTCCATTTTTACCAATGAGTTTGTGTGGGTGTCACGTGGAAGCGACGCACTACAATACTATTTTTTTAGGAGCGAAGCTCCTTAGGCTCTCACGATGTCTGTTGACGCCGTCGTTGTCGTAGCTTCCCGTCGGACCGAAACACAGGTGGGTCATTCCAAGTGAAACGTCCCAGCCCCAAATTCAACCACAGGTGATTCTATTGAAAAAAAAAATTGAGCTGAAAGGTAACTGTCTGACAGTGATTTTAGTGAAGTATATTCGATCAAAAAAAATGTGGTGGTCACGTGACCGCCCTTTGGATATTCCGGCGAGGAGGAAAAGCTAGGCGGGAATAAATTATGCGTATTTAACCTTGATACTGGGTACAACGACACATTCGGTTTTGAGGCATTCTATTGTCATTGCTCTTTCATGTGACGTCACAAGTGAAACCATATATTAATTTTCCGGCTTAAATAGGCCTAGCAAAAAAAGCAAGAAAACACGCATATTCAGGCAATTTTTGTAAAAACAGCGTCAACGTTTCAGTCGCAAAAATTTGTTTGCTCATTTACCATTCGATATAGTATCTGCTAAAAAATATTTTCGGCTTTTATAATCAAACGTTTATTTAGAAAAATGCTTGCGAAATTTGACAAAAAATGACTTTTTTCGGGGATATTCACTAGTAAATTAAGCGTCATGCATTTTTAGAGCCCTAATGCGAGTGGGACAAAATGTATTCCTTTGAGCAAACAACGTTCAAATTAGGAAAAAAAGCTATCATGGTCATGTAAAGGTAGATTACGAAGGCGAAATACAGAATGCAGCTCCGTCTGGTTGTTTTGTCTTCGCTGTTAAGTATTAAAGGGCGTAACTGAGCTTGGTATCATTCTTTAGTTGGACGCTCGAAAGAAAGAAAGAAAGAAAGAAAGAAAGAAAGAAAGAAAGAAAGAAAGAAAGAAAGAAAGAAAGAAAGAAAGAAAGAAAGAAAGAAAGAAAGAAAGAAAGAAAGAAAGAAAGAAAGAAAGAAAGAAAGGCGGGAAAGTTCCTTAGAAAGATAATGGAAATAGAGAGGCACCAAAGATTAGGCCTAATGTCTTGTCTCGCCTCTCCTATGAGCATGGCTGCACTGCAGATGTTCC
>JALIZH010023192.1:0-11790 GCA_030522465.1 Rhipicephalus appendiculatus
GCTACCACTATTATCGTTATGCCATGCCTCAGTCGTTAGACATGTTCCTTCATCCAACTTCCTATTTTCTTGAGCCTTCACAGGCTAAATAAAGTAGGAAGTCGATAGAGCATTAATGTTGTTAAGACAGCTGCCGCAAAGTTAAGTAACATTTGTGCCTCTGTGCAGAGAAAGAATGAGGGAGCGGAGTGACATTTGTTTCGTGCAACAAACCAACCAGATTCACTGATTGCCGTACAAGTGTTGTACGTAAGGTCCCTTTCAGCTGCGGGTTCTTGTGGAATACCTGGAGGACAATATCGTCATGGTTCTGAAGTTATTCATCATCTAGTGATTCTTGCCGAGATTCATCGGAATCCGTCCAAATTCGCCGTTTCTGTGGAGCACATCCGAGCGACGTTGACGCCATGTGTGAAAAAACTAGGCGCTCGCCAACCCGACTGCGAACAAGCTTTTTAAATATATCTCTCTCTCTACCCCTCCCCCCTTGGAAAGAGGGGAACTCACAAGTGAAACTGATAGGAAGCGTGCTCTTTTAGCCTCTGGATGGCGTTAGCGGTCCAGTAGCGCTAAGAGAGCGCCAGAATTTCAACTTGAAGTCATCCTTGACACACTAACGATGGGAATAGGTGTGCTCCCCAAAAGTGTTAAGCCGCTACGAACGCGCCAGACAGCAAAGATTCCCATGGGGAAACTAGCCGTCAAGGAAACAAACCATTACATTTTAGAATGGGAAGAGGTGCGGCATTTGAGCCAACGTACCTGACTCTTGTCTCAACTTCATACGGGCCGTGATTTAGTGCGCTCGACTGCGCTGCAATGGTAATGCGTCCGCCGCACCCCTACCGTAGGTCATATTGCGCCTCAAGTGAACTGCAACTCCTCGGTCGCTGATGCCGCCGGAAGCGCGTTATTCCAGCAAATAGGAGGGAACTCGTCCCCAAAACGGGAAGTTCTGGCGAAAGCTAAAATATTTCTCGCACTGTAGCTCCGTTTTAGTGGGCGCAAGAGTGACGCTCGAGCTAACGTGGCTGAGACTCCAAGCTTCTACGTTTCGCGCTGTTAATCTGTGAAAATATTACATGCAAATGCAATAGAACTGGTACACCGCTTAGGCGGCCCTTGCGATGAAAATTTGAGTACATACTCATTTTCAGGCTTTATAATATTTTTAGTCGAGAGGGCATTCTGTCGGAATGCCCGAAAATGGGGCTATATAATGTATCTCTAGCCAACGACTTCTCGTTTCTTACTCGTCGGGCTCGCAAAAGGTGATTTATTTTTTTCTTCGGCAAACACTGTTGTCTAAATAATAAAGATGATAGTTTGAAATACGCGCGTCCGCGTAAGAAGCAGCAGCAGCGATGAAACCATGCAAACTGCAACAAATATTTCACAAAATTCTTGATTGAAGTTGATTGTCGTTACTCACATCGGAAAACCATAGTATTCAATTGTACGCAAGTAATATGGCTTCTCGGCTTTTACCAGTTTCGACTTCATGCACATCGTAGTGCGAGGGTTCCAGTCGACAGAAGCGCGGTATACAACGACTTCTTCGCTTGTGTTAAGCATCTGAAAAATATAAACGATAGAATTAAGGTAAGGCTGCGTTCGGTGTCCCTTGATAAATCGTTTTTACAAGCAGAACGTGCATAAAAACACAGCGAACAAAATTTCAGCCGTAATCATAGGTCGGCAAAATAAATGGAGCTCACTCAGACTCACTCAATAAATGTATTTTTTCGCTTAGGACTCACTCGGACTCACACTCACCAAAATTTTGCTGAAGCAGACTCACTCGGACTCAGACTCACGAAATTTCTCTCTAGCCAAACTCACTCGGACTCAGACTCACCGGTGTTTTCGTCATCCAGACTCACTCGGACTCAGACTCACTAAACTTTTCCTCAAACGGACTCACTCGGACTCAGACTCATGAATATTTTCGTCAACCTGACTCACTCGGACTCAGACTCACCAAAATTTTTCTCAAGCGGACTCACTCGGACTCAGACTCACCAAAATATAACTCAGCCGGACTCACTCGGGCTCAGACTCACGAAAATATTACTCAGCCCGACTCGCTCAGACTCAGACTCACCAAAATATCTGTCAGCCGGACTCGCTCGTACTCAGACTCACCAAAATTTTCCTGAAGCGGACTCACTCGGACTCACAGGCTCGCCCTAACTTTTTTCTCAACCAGACGTACTCGGACTAAAAATTAGCAATATTCCATTTGGCCGGCTCATGCAATAAATGTCGAAGGAGCGCCATAAAATAGCTTATGTAGAATAACACATGTAAAGGGTTCACAAGTGCCAGAAAACCTTAACAATATATGTATGATAGCTTTCAACATACAAAAAAGAAGTTATTTCCCGTGCATCTCAATGTCTATCGTAAAGAGAAATTCAACATTACACGCGATTTTTGCAAAATTGAGAATGTTTTCTTTAAAATTGGGTCTATACGGACCTTCGAGGAACATTAGGTTTTCATTCCTGTTACCTTTGAAATGCGCCATGCGCACGCGCCATTTGTTTTCAATGGGCGAGCGCGTACGTGCGTTTTTGGCAGACCCAATTATAAATGAAGTCCTTTCTTACGCTTTGCCGTTCGAAGGCCTAATCACGCTACTTGGAAACGAAGAAAGCTTGACATTACGTTATGGCGCTTTTCGAAACACGTTCATGAAACTGCCAATGGTCTTGCAGTCGATCTACCACTCATTGACGACGCCAAAAAGAAAACAATATAAGGCGGCCATCTTTTGCAGAATCGAGCTCACCACCGTTGAAAAATTTTGGAAACATGGCTTTATAGGTTGCGTGACTATGCCTCTCTAAAGTTTCGAAAACACCTACCACGATAGTCTAGTGGTTATGGTGCTTGACTGCTCACCCGAAGATGACGGCATCGAATCCCGGCCGCCTTTTCGATGGATGCCGAAACGCTTGAGCCATGTGTGCTTATATTTTGGCGCACGTAATGAATCCCCAGGTAGCCAATATTTCGGGAGCCGTCCGCTACGGCGCCCCCCTCATAATCATTTCATGGTTCTCGGACGTTAAACGCCAAAAATTATAATATTTGTGTTTCGAATTATAGAAATGCTAAGTTCGGTTTTAGTAGATGTCATGCATTCGCAAAGTGATTGCGGATAATATAGGTTGGTATTTTACGTCGCAAAGCCAAGGTGCGGTTGTCAGAGACGCCGTAGTGGAGGGCTCCAGATATTTCGACCACCTAGGGTTCTTTCACGTGCCCCTCGATCTAAGTACACGGGTTGTGACTGCGTTTGCTTCTAGCAAGATATTTTTCGGAGCCGGATAAGAGCCAGTTGTAACTGTTAGTGACTACTCACGAGATATGGTGAAGTGTCGTATGAGTTCCACGCTGGATACGGACACAAGGCAAAAAGGAACGTGCATAGGCGCGCGCCGATGAGAGCCGGCCAGTGTGTTCAGAGGTATGGTCGAACCTTGGTAAAGACCATGCAAAATGAGGCGGCAATTTTCTGCTTTCTAAAAACCCCAATTGCTGACAGCCAAGCCGATTGCAAGAATGCCGTATTGAAAGGTGGGGACGCGGGCGCCGCTTCACAGTGATCGTACTAGTCCAGAGAAAGGACAGGAATATTCATTTTTAAGAAAAAAGTCACTGGACAAGGTACTGAACTGACAACTGAAGGGTGTACCACAAACCAGACGCAATAAATTCACATGGCTAACCCTGCGCTATTAGCAATTTTATTTCTTTTTATTCTCACTGCGTCGCTGTTATATCTATCCTTAATAACTTATTATTTGTATTGTTTATACTTCGCGGTAACTGCTAATCTCTTATGCATTCTCAAATGCACAGCTCCCCTCTGTAATTCCTTCGGGCCTTCAGGGTACTATTAAATAAATAAATAATTGAGGAGCCTATTTTCATCGGGTAAATGGGGGAAGCGGAGGTTGCCGTCTTCGTACGTAAAGTACTGTTTTTCTTTACAGGATAACATACTGATGGGCAATTGGTGTGGGTTCATAATGACATCTAGTGATTCATGAAACATATGAGAAATGCGCTCATGTGCTCATATGCGCTCATGTCTCCCATGAGCGACACTGCTCAGCGACTTATGATCGAAAACCAGTGCTACAACGAATACAAAAGGAGTGAGATGAAGGCAGGACATGCGCTTTTTTTTTCTTTCCTGCTTCAAAGACTACATTCTTGAAAGACGCAGGCAGGGGGGTAAGGGACGGAGAGCAGTGCTCGAGTCTCGTATATTTCTGAGACCGCTCCTTATCTTCATATCAGCGCATAGTCCCCCCCCCCCCCACCTTCTATCTTTCCCATTGAAGTTCTGAAACAAAACTTTGAAGGCAAGATAACATGTGGGATAGATTTGTGTATACACACGCGCATCATCTACGAAATACCAACAGATAATATAGCATAGGACGTACATAAAATCAATTTTAAAGTTCCTATCCCCTACTGCAGCTAAACGTGCCTTCGTTTATTGTGTAAACAACCAACCACCCGCTGCATCACGAGTTTATATATAAAACTCCAACCAAAATCACCAATTGTCGCCACAGCAACGGATAGAAGAAAGGAAGACAATAATTCGTGACCTCTGCACCAACGGCTACACAAAGGCGTTTATTCGCAGAGCCCACCTTAAGAGAAAAGACGGGGGAAACGGTGACACCAAGGGCGCCGCAACGACGCCGCGTGTCGATCCCCCTGCATTGCGGGGGCCAGCGAAGCAATAGCCCGTATACTAAGAAAGGCAGGGGTCGACTTTGCCCACAAGCCATCCACCGCCATCAGCATTTCATCCCTCGGCCCAAAGACAGCGCACCTGCGCAAAAAGCGCAGGGCGTCCTGTACCGGATCACGTACGCCGACTGCCCCGCTTCCTACATTGAGGAAACCAAGAACTTCCATAAAAGAATGCGGCAGCACAAGAATGACCTCCGTCACTTGAACAGCGGACGGAGCGAAGTGACAAGAGCACTGCTAGCTGTTTGACCACCATGCCAGTCCAGAGGGTGCGGTGATTTTGGAAAAAGAAAGGAACCTTCGCCGGCGGCCCTTCCTTCGAATCCTGGTACATTGGGCTGACAGCGGGAAACATCAACCATACCACGGGGACACTGCCCTCCCTCTACTGCCACGGCTTGCGACGACTCACGGCAAACCATCAAGCCTGGCAAGAAGGCGTCGCAGTTTTCTCTTGTCTCCAGTTTTATGTTATCCCAACCAGGAAGACTTCTGCCCAATGTTCACCTTTGAAAGAATAGAGATATTTGTGTTGCAGGCCCCAAGCCTAGAGTTTCGAGCTCGTTGCTTCGTTTTGTACTTTCCTTGCATTCCTTGGGGGGTATTAGGAGCTCGAAAGCAAGATACGAGAAAACGAGCCTGGGAAACGCCCGTGCCATGAAGCTTTTTGCCGTGTGGCTTGGACAAACATAATGACGGCTGAGGGACCACCGAAAGTTCTTCGCCGTGTCAACGCTGACTATGAATGGAAAAGAGTTTGAATAGGAAAGAAAAGAAAAAATACGAAAAAAAAACGGGTTTTGCTTGTGTCGGCAAGGAATGAACTGCAGGCGTGCTGGGAAAATATGGCAGCAATATCTCCCAAAGAGAGTCTAGAATTCGAAGAGGTCATTAAAGTTTAAAAGGTCCTTGAATTGCCGAGAGGTAACAGAATTCTTTGACCACATTACAGTCCGAAGAAGTTTGTTTTTGCGAGTGATGAAGCGTCGCGTATGGCATGAATGGTGCGTTTCTACCCCTTTCCTCCTTGAAATCCGGTCGCTACAACTTTCGTGGTACCACGGGGGCAAGCTTTATATAGACACTTTAAATAACGCACCCGCTGTTTAATTGGTAGCGAATGGCATGACGAAAGCCGATGGTCTGTGTCGTCGCTACATTTTTAACAAAACTTGAAATTTGGCGAGATGGTGCATAGCTACTGAGAAATTTTTTTAGCGCGAAACAATGCATTCACAAGGCATTCAAAAGCACCCGCCCTGTCTCTCTCGTACTTGTGAATGTCTTGTTTGGAGCTCAAAAGTTTCACAATTGCCACATTTATTCATGGAAAAACCGAAGCGGCATCTAAAAACACAAGCGGTTCAATGCAACAGAGAGCGAAGGGGCGCTCTATGCTCGCGAATCGTGCTGCTTTGTCGTATTTGAATCCACATGAATGATGAAGCTGGAACACTGCACTCATGCTACGTTGATTAGGTACACAATTGTAGATCAAACTCAATATGGATCACGATGTCGCTTAATAAAAGTGGCCTGGAGTTGTACATGTGTCAGAACATGCTGCACGGGCCACTTACATGCCCTCGTATATGACGGCATGGACAGCTTGATAATTTGAAAAATAATTTCTGGGGCTTTACAAGACGGTGCATCTATACGATTGCATATATACGATAAAATAAATGGAGCCCACGCAGACTCACCCAATAAATGTTTTTCGCTTAGCACTCACTAGGATACAGAATAACCAAAATTCTGCTGAAGCGAAGTTACTCGGACTCAGACTCATGAATATTTTCGTCAACCGGACTCACTCGGACTCATACTCACCAAAATTTTCCGCAAGCGGGCTCACTCCGGACTCATACTGACGAAAATATAACTCACCCGGACTCACTCAGATGCAGACTCACGAATATATTCATCAACCGGACTCACTCGGACTCAGACTCACGAAAATTTTCCTCAAGGAGACTCACTCCGACTCAGACTCACCAAAATTTTCCTCAAGCGAACTCACTCGGACTCAGACTCACAAAAATTTTCCTCAAGGAGACTCACTCCGACTCAGACTCACCAAAATTTTCCTCAAGCGGACTCACTCGGACTCAGACTCACCAAAATAAAACTCAGCCGGACTCACTCGAACTCAGACTCACCAAAATTTTTCTCAAGCGGACTCACTCGCACTCAGACTCACCTAAGTATAGTTCAGCCGGACTCACTCAGACTCAGACTCACGCCTCAATCTGAGTCTGAGTGAGTCGACTCATGAGTGAGTTTGCCGACCTATGGCCGTAATGCTGAAGCAGAAAACAAAAAACAAAAAAAAATGGATTAATTAAAATGTGCCCACTATTAACCAGTAACCATTGAATATGCAGAAAGGCATACGCGCACACCCGCCCTCTCTAATCACCTAAGAGGGAGGCCAAAATCTGTCCAATACTTTTTCTTTAGTCGGACCTGTCGCGTCCTCTGTAAAGAAAAGAGTTATTACCCTGCCATTATGGCGACTGAAGGCTACTGCCGTTGCATCACAAGAACTGTTCACTTCTCATCGTTTGTCTCGGAAATCAAGGGACCAAAATCAGGTCATTGTGCGAAGCATGCCATCGCTCTATTTTCATTCTAACACAAAACCGTTTTATCCCGGGGCGCGCCAAGGCTTCACTCACGTAATCTTCGTCGCGCATATGACATTGGTAAAATGCACACGAACAGATGATAAAGAAAAATTATAATTTTCCTTGAAGCCAGTGACCTGGGAGTCGAACCCACGACCTTTCTGTCCAAGACGATAGGTGCCGGCGCTCTACCCGCTGCATTTCCGACGCACACGGTGCTCATGGCTGGCGGGGGCGGTGTCACTGTCTGGCACCCGTGAAATATTGCATTATGAGATTACAAAGCACTGACAGGAGGCGCTTTGCTAGTCACAGGCTCACAGCGCAGCGCAGACTTTCGGTGCAATAATTTAGGCAACTGTATGGTCGGTGGAATGTGGTCAATGCAGTAATGCGATACGGTGACAACGCAGTTACGTGGGTAGCCTTTCGCTTACTGTTAGCGCGTGACGGCTGGTCGCCAGAATAATGTAGCTTTCACTTGCACAAGCGGTGCGGAGAGCTTTAGGGAATCGGTCTCGCGTTGTATATTGTGTCATGCCGCTTGTCACGCTGCCAATACCATGAATATGATATCCATGTACAGTGTAGCGTAGCAAGGGGGGCTGGAAAAAGGGAAGTCGGGATGAGAAGGAGTGGTGTAAGGGTGGGGAGGATGGGGACGGAAATTGGACGGGAAAGGGCAAAGTACAGCGTAGCCATGTATTGTACAATATATCCAATGGGCGGGAATGGAAAGTAAGGGTGAGAAATGGAGAAAGCAGGCGGGTGGAGGGTAAATCATACCATGGCCCAGTATGGTTAAAGAAATAGACAGGGAGCATGGCTGCTTTCTTCTTCAACCTTTCGTGCCACTCTCTCCTAATGATGGCCGCAGGCGTGTTGTGTGCGACCATCATCATCTTCTATTTTGAAAATTTAGAACAGTATAGCCATAATTAGTATAGTAGAGCAAGGGGCAAGACCAAGCCATCATTCTTTTTTTGTTGCATCGTTATCATTTCCGCCGGCACCCAGAAATCAGGCCAACTGGTAGGTGTCGTTGAAGATCACCATTCCCATTTGATCAAGGGAGATTTGCGTCGCGAGAAGAATAGCCCGGTGACATGGAAGAAAAGCAAGAGTGATGCTCACAAATTTCTGAAACGAATGCATGTGAACAAAGGCATGACGGTTGCCTTAATCGAAGAAATTGTGGAAGCCAGCAATGCTTTCTCCCTCACCAATTCTATTCAATCTATTCCGACGAAGCAAGCTCCTCAACAAGCTTTCGACATCAATCCGAGCCTTCCGATGCATAAGCAAGAACCACACAAAACTGTGCTCCTGCCATACAAGGACTGCTTCTCGTCGTTACCAAGAAATTGACAGACCCCTGTCGTAAAACAGCTCATCATAACAGAAGAAACTGTCCGACTAATGCTTCAAGGGCCCCTAAACCACATGAAGTCCCGAGGCGAGACAGTAGTTCCTTTCTCGCCATCACTACCCTTCCTACAAGCGCTATTTTGTCCTCGCCACTTATTCTTCATAAAACACGTGGAATGTCACCACTCAGGATTGAGGCAGTCAGGATTTCGTGATTTTCGTCTACACGTTGCTCTCTCCGCTTTCGCAATTTCAGACGCAGAAAACGAAGTGAAATCAGTTTATCATGCACGATAGTCATGCGAGACAAGGCAGAATGGGCATGCGACTACATGACAAAGCAGGGTAGCACACAATTCACTACAGATATCTCTTGTATATCGACCAATCTCGAGTTCGTTTCCGCCTGAAGTCACGTGAACAAACTGCTGGCGCTACGAATTGTGCCGCAAAGACGCGAAAATCCGGGAGAGAATAACGCGTTCTTTGTTCGTATTTTCAGAGGTTGTTTATGGGCCATTTCACAGTCCGTACAGAGTTTCGAGGTGGGAGCACGAGGTCGCAAAATAAAAAGTTGACGAAATGCTACGCAACGATATCATTCATCTGTCAAATAGTCCGCGAACGTCTCCCGTGGTATTTGTTATGAAGAAGGAGGGAACCCTTTGTTTCAAGGTTGATCATCGCCGCATGAAGGAAATCAGGACGGTGAATGTGCATGCTCTCGCAAACATAGACGACGCCATGTGTGAAAGCGGCAACTCGAAGTAATTTCCCTCTATGGATCTCAATACCGCATATCGGCAAATCGATCTCGACGAGAGAGACCGAGAGAAGACTGCCTTTATAACACCAGACGCTCTTTTCGAGTTCAGGGTCGTGCCCTTTGCCCTTGCTGTTGTCCAGTGCCTCATGGATAGTGTGCAGGATGAAGTGGCATACTTGCCTCCTGTACTGACAGGAAGTCGCTGTGTTTGCTTCAAATTTTGACGAACACCTCCAGTGCCATGATGCTGTACTTCAAACAATCGAGACTTGCGACCTCACGTTGATACCAGAAAAGGATCGCAACACGTACGAAGAGCTCGCGTTTTTGGGTCAAGTCATTAGCATATCTATAGTGCTCCCGGACCCCACGGAGAACACCTGCCATCACTGCCTTCCCGCCACCCACCGATAAGAAAACCATACGCCGATTTCACGACTCTTTCCTGCGCGCCTATTCCAGACGCTTTGTCAAGGAATTTTCACGCATTGCCGCGCCACTAGCCACCTCAGAAACAGTGCAAGATGAAGCGTTTCAAGACCTGAAACAACGCCTGCAAACGTCTCCAATACTTGTGAAAATCCATACCGACGCAAGTAGCGTAGGACTCAGCGTTGTCCGTGTTCAGACGACTGACGGACAGGAAAGGCTTATCAGTGACGCTAGACGGTAGCTATCAAATGCGGGAGCACACGTAAAGGGAACCACGCGTAGATGCCAAGCAGCGGGCGCTAACGCTTACACTGGCGGCGGCGTTGACGCTGGCGCTCATCGCGGCGTTGCGCAGGAGAGAAACCTGGGGAGGCGCAAAGCACGCAGGGATTGACCGATGTTTCTTACTGGAACATGCCAATCGTTGCTAATGGGCAATGAGAAACAGAAGACTCCGATTGAACACAGAGACCCGCAGTCCGCTTTTAGTTAACGCGCACGTTGCGAATTTTTATTGTTCAGCAACGCACAGGAGAAATCTCCCAGCGACGCTACCTTGCAGGTCAAGATCCAGTGCCTATATATACGGGGTGGCCAGTGAACGGTTGTGGCAGCGCAAGTAGTCGGTTTTTTCAATCAAGAAAACTCGCTAGCAGACGCTTTCTGCGTCGGCGTTGCGGGACGAGAGAGGGAGGGAGGGTAGGAGAGGAGAGAGAGGGGGAGGGGGACGCGCATGCGCCATGGGGGGTGCAAACGCCGCGGGAGGGATGCCTAGAGGAGAGAGGGGGGAGCGTAAAAGAGGTGAGAGGGAGAGGGCACGCGCATGCGCAGTGGGGGCGTGGACGCCGCCGGTAGGGATGCCTAGAGGGAGAGAGAAGGGGGCGTGCAGGAGAGGGAGGCCTGTTGAGAGGGCGTGCGCATGCGCAGTAAGGGTGGTCACGCCGCACACCGGATTGATCTCCGCCTTAAGATGCTTCGCATCTAAAAACGGTTGCCTTGGCTAAATCAAGGTTCCGCTTTTACTGTTACGGCAGTCGCTTCGAAGTTGTGAGCCATTACCATGCCATGTGTTGGCTGGCTAAGTTGAAGGACCCTTCAGGTCGCCTCACACGATGTACTCTGACACTTCAAGAATTTGACCTTACCATCGTTTACACGTACGGACGAAATCACCCGACGCCCCCTGCCTGTCTGGCAGCTGACTGTTTCACGCCCATGTTGACCCAAGGCCACTGGACTACCCGGACGATGACTGTTTATTAGTACCCTAAACTACCCACCGTTCGCTGAACGACAGGTATCAAGCCTCGAAACTTTGGGGCTTTGTAGTACATCGAGGGCAAGACCGACGTTGTTGCAAAGTTCTTCAAGCGAGGATTAGCGTCCTATGTATTGCAAAAAAATTGAAGGACACTTTGTACATTCCAAAGTGTGTTCGGCGAAAGCTTGCGCCCATTCTACTGACTATGCCATGTCTTTTAGGGGCGAAGCTCCTTATGCCGTGGGTCGTTCGTCCCACGTTTGTAGTAAGCCACCTGCGTGATGACGATGACGCTGCCATCACGGCACACCACATGGAATGTGGTGTGCCGTAATGACGATGACGATCGCGATGCCATACAACACATGGCATCGCGATATGGTCTCACATGCATATCGTTTGACCACATGCAACCAACCACCATCAAGTCTTTGATGATGTACCTCCGGAGCTTCGCCCACTCATCATCATTCACTCCGCGGATATGCTGTGATTTTTTGTTTTGTCGGACGGACGGATGGACGGACACGAAATGACGGACGGACAGA
>JALIZH010023193.1:0-37943 GCA_030522465.1 Rhipicephalus appendiculatus
TTTATAGGTGGAACTGTGCATTATAGGTGGAACTGAGCAGAAGTATTGAGTGGTGGCCTACTTTAAGTGCAATATTCAATGCATGAGCAGTCTTGGACAGCAGCAGGAAATGCTCGAAATTTGATGCGAAATCATGCCCGTGCAGGGGATACACAGATTCTTCTTTCTACAAATGAAAGAAAGGCAGAGCGAGAAAGAGAGCAAGGGGTTAGAGGCTAAATGATAGAAGGCGAAAAAACGGCTGCAAAGAGAGAGAGACAAGGAAAGGCAGAGAGAGAAAGAGAGGAAGGGGTGAGAGGGTAAATAATAGAAGGCGAGAAAACGGCTACAGAGAGATAGGCAGAAAGAAAGGCAGAGCAAGAAAGAGAGCTAGGGGTGAGAGGGTAAATGATAGAAGGCGAAAGAACGGCTACGGGAGAGAGACGCAGAAAGAAAGGCTGAGCGAGAAAGAGAGCAAGAAGGAGAGGGTAAATGATAGAAGGCGAGAAAACGGCTGCAAAGAGAGGGAGAGAGACAGACAAAGAAAGGCAGAGAGAGAAAGAGAGGAAGGGGTGAGAGGGTAAATAAAAGAAGGCGAGAGAAGGGCAACAAAGAGAGAGGCAGAAAGAAAGGCAGAACAAGAAAGTGAGCAGGGGGGTGAGAGGGTAAATGACAGAAGGCGAAAGCACGGCTGCAAAGAGAGAGATGGAAGAAAGAAAGGCAGGGCGAGAAAGAGAGCTAGGGGTGAGAGGGTAAACGAGAGAAGGCTAGAGAACAGCTACAGAGAGAGAGAAGCAGAAAGAAAGGCAGACAGAAAAAAGAGAGCAAGGGGCGAGGGTAAATATAGAAGGCGAGAGAACGGCTACAAAGAGACAGGCAGAAAGAAAGGCAGAGCGAGATAGAGAGCAAGGGGAGAGAGAGCAAATGATAGAAGGCGAAAGAATGGCTACAGAGAGAGAGAGACAGACAAAGAAAGGCAGATGGAGAAAGAGAGCTAGGAGTGAGAGGGTAAATGACAGAAGGCGAGAGAACGGCTACAGAGAGAGAGGAAGAAAGAAAGGCAGAGAGAAAAAGAGAGCAAGGGCGAGAGAGTAAATGATAGAAGGCGAAAGAACGGCTGCAAAAAGAGAGCGAGATAGACAAAGAAAGGCAGAGAGAAAAAATAAAGGAAGGGGTGAGAGGGTAGATAATAGAAGGCGAGAAAACGGCTACAGAGAGAGAGGCAGAAAGAAAGGCCGAGTGAGAAAGAGAGCTAGGGGTGAGAGGGTAAATGATAGATGGAGAGAAAACGGCTACACAGAGAAAGAGATGCAGAAAGAAAGGCAGAGGAGAAAGAGAGCAAGGGGTGAGAGGGTAAATGATAGAAGGCTACAGAGAGAGAGAGGCAGAAAGAAAGGCATTGAGAGAAAGAGAGCTAGGGATGAGAGGGTAAATGATAGAAGGAGAGAAAACGGCTACACAGAGAAAGAGATGCAGAAAGAAAGGCAGAGGAGAAAGAGAGCAAGGGGTGAGAGGGTAAATGATAGAAGGCTACAGAGAGAGAGAGGCAGAAAGAAAGGCATTGAGAGAAAGAGAGCTAGGGGTGAGAGGGTAAATGATAGAACGCGAAAGAACGGCTACGAGAGAGAGAGGCAGAAAGAAAGGCAGACCGAAAAAGACAGCTAGGGGTGAGAGGGTAAATGATAGAAGGCGAGAAAACGGCTACAGAGAGAGAGGCAGAAAGAAAGGCCGAGTGAGAAAGAGAGCTAGGGGTGAGAGGGGGTAAATGATAGAAGGAGAGAAAACGGCTACACAGAGAAAGTGATGCAGAAAGAAAGGCAGAGGAGAAAGAGAGCAAGGGGTGAGAGGGTAAATGATAGAAGGCTACAGAGAGAGAGAGGCAGAAAGAAAGGCATTGAGAGAAAGAGAGCTAGGGGTGAGAGGGTAAATGATAGAAGGCGAAAGAACGGCTACGAGAGAGAGCGGCAGAAAGAAAGGCAGACCGAGAAACAGAGCAAGGGGTGAGAGGGTAAATGATAGTAGGCGAAAGAACGGCTGGAAAGAGAGAGAGAGAGACAAAGAAAGGCAGTGAGAGAAAGAGGAAGGGGTGAAAGGGTAAATTATAGAAGGCGAGAGAACGGCTATAGAGAGAGAGAGAGAGACAGACAAAGAAAGGCATAGAGAGAAAGAGATGAAGGGGGTGAGAGGGTAAAAAATAGAAGGCGAGAGAACGGCTACAGAGAGAGCGGCAGAAAGAAAGGCAGAGCGAGATAGAGAGCAAGGGGTGAGAGGGTTCCCCAACACCTGCCATCTAGTCATAAATAGAAGCGTCAACGCAAGTTAGGGAATCAAAAATTGAAGGGCACTGCACATTATAAAGTGTGTTCGGCGAAAGCGTGTGGCCGTTCCACTGACTATGCCATGTCTTTTTTCTTTTACACTCTCAGTGGGATAACGCACAAGGCGAATGTGTGCGTTTTCTTTTTTTAATTTTTTACCACGAGTCGCAGCTAGACGCGAGACTAATCTTCCTCCGTTCGCATGCGTTAGTATTTTCTCGCGCTTTGTGCATCCTGCAAACGCCATAGCGTTTTAGCGCTTATATTGACGGGCACTTTGTAAAATCGAAGGTGTATTCCGTGAACGCCTGTGTCTATTGAGCCGGCGTCGGTCAGAATGATTGCAAACGCTGGGCACAGCGAAGCTATGCAAGCAAAGAGCGAGCGCTGTGGAGTCCGACGCGACCGGCGTCCGTTTGCGCGTCCCGGCGGCCACCTGGCTGCGTGCCAGAGCTCGGATGGACAGGACGGACGGACAAGGACGGACGCACGGACAGACAGACAGACAGACAGACAGACAGACAGACAGACAGACAGACGGACGGATGGACGGACGGACAGACGGACAGGCGGACGGACAACGGACGAACAGACGGACGGACACCGGACGGACGGACAGACGGACGGATGGACACCGGACGGACGGACGGACACCGGATGGTCGGACGGACGCACGGAGCGGACGCACGTACGGTGGACGGACGCACGGACGGAGGGACGGACGGACGGATAGACGGACAGACGGAGGGACGCACAGCTGGACACTGGACGGACAGACGGACACCAGACGGACGGACGGACGGACGGACCGACCGACTCCAGACGTACGGACAGACGGACACCGGACGGACAGACGGACGGACGGACACCGAACGGACAGACACCGGACGGACGGACAGAAGGACACCGGACGGACAGACGGACGGGCGGACACCGGACGGACAGACGGACGGGCGGACACCGGACGGACGGACAGACGGATGGACGGACAGACGGACGGACGGGCGGAGGGACAGACGGACGGACACCGGACGGACGTGAGCATGAGACATTAAGGTATGAGGCCAAGTGTCGGAAATTTTTTTTTAAAAAGCGATAATCACTAAAGATTATTAGCCTACAATATAAAACACATCTTTTTAGGCACATGTGAGCATTTCAAAGCAAGTACTATTTTTCGTTAATTTTTCATAATTAAAAATGTCATTAAAAGTGGGCCTTACGCGAACACTCCTAACTCAAATTCCGTTCAATAAAAAATATTTATTTATTGCAGGAACATGAAAAAGGCTTTGGCCTGTGCAATGAACCAAAACAAATGATATCTCATGTATATTAAAAACATAGTGATAAAATAACCCAAAAAGTATGCACTTGCACTAGGGGCACCTTCGTATAACAGGCAGCCATATTAAACCTTGTAGCACGATTTTGCTTATTGAGGTTCATTGCACGCCTACTAAGTTGATAAAGAAGTATGCCAAGTTTTAATCAAAAATGTTTATTAGCAAAAGAGTTATCACTGTTCGCGTACGGAAAAATACCAGAAATATAGGTTCTGAGAAAATCAACAAAAAAGATTTGAAACAGGTGCACCGCTTACACAAGGTGATCAAGAACGCTAAAATTCTCAATATTCGTAGCCAGTTCCATCGTGGACCTTACTATTGTGAGCCTTTGCTCGAGTGGCTACTCTTAATTTTTTTACTAGCTTGCAATGCAGCATCAGTGCCATGACGGGACGCTTTCGCGCTGCGGTGCTGATCATTTGTGAGGAAAGCTTTTGCAGTGTAGAGGCCTAGATCGATGCGAATTTGCTCAAAACATAAAATGTGCTCTTGTTTCCACTATTGAAATGACACGCAGCGTCAAACAAAGCAAATTTGATGGTTTACAGGCTCACGTACGTGTCCTTGAATGTGATCAACACATGTACCACGTTACGCGTGCCCGTGGTGAGAAGTTTATGACTTTTATGGACCAAAATGATGTGTTGACAAAGTTTTTAGAGCATTATTACATGTTCGCACTTGATATGATTGCTAAATAACCAACAAAATACTACATATCTAGTTAATCTTGTGATTCACACAAAAACGGCACTTTCAGTTTCGGTTTCGTAGGTGATGGGTGGTCTCACATTTTTGCTTGTATCTTTTGAAAAAATTGGCGTAGACAGAAACTTTTTGCATCAAAATGACGGGCAATAAATTGCGCGTTTAACATGGTCAAAATCCAAAAACTAACATTTTGAAAAAAAGTCGCTTTTTTCCATAGGCCTCATACCTTAAAGGCTTTCGCCTTAATATTCGAAGCGTGGGCCCGCTGTGGAGCACGTAGACGAGAGCCAGCTGAATACTCAAAACGAGCTAGTTAAAAAAATACGTGCTTCAGCTCGCTCAAAAGGATATCTGCTTCAGAAGAGTTCCCAGGCACCTTGAATATTTTTAAGGCAAAAGTCTCATGCTCACGTCCGTCCGGCGTCCGGTGTCCGTGCATCCGGTGTCCGTCCGTCCGTCCGGTGTCCGTCTGTCCGTCCGTCATTCCGGTGTCCGTCTGTCCGTCCGTGCGGTGTCCGTCCCTCCGTCCGCTGTCCGTCCGTCCGTCTGTCCCTCCGGTGTCCGTCCGTCCGTCTGTCCGTCCTTCCGTTCGTCTGTCCGTCCGTCCGTCCCGTGTCCATCTGTCCGTCCCTCCGTCTGGTGTCCATCCGTCCGTCTGTCCGTCCGTCCGTCTGTCTGTCTGTCCGTCCGTCCGTCCGTTCGTCCATCCGTCAGGTGTCCGTCCATCCGTCTGCCCGTCCGTCCGTCCGGTGTCCATCCGTCCGTCCGTCCAGTGTCCGTCCGTCCGTCCGACCGTCCGTCTGTCCGTCCGTCTTTCCGTCCGTCTGTCCGTACGTCCATCCATCCGTTCGTCCGGTGTCTGTCCGTCCGGTGTCCGTCCGTCTGTCCGTCCGTCCGTCCGGTGTCCGTCCGTCCGCCTGTCCGTCCATCCATGTCCGTCCGTCCCGTCCATCCGAGCGCTGGCACAGAGCCAGGTGGCCGCCGGGATGCGCAAACTGGACGCCGGTCGCGCCGGACTCTACAGCGCTCACTCTTTGATTGCGTAGCTTCGCTGTGCCCAGCGTTTGCAATCATTCTGACCGAACCGTCTCAATGGACACAGGCGTTAACGGAATACACCTCCGATTTTACAAAGGGCCCGACAATTGAAGCGCTGGAACGCTAAGGCGTTTGCACGATGCACAAAGCGCGAGAAAATACTAACGCATGCGAACGGAGGAAGATTAGTCTCGCGTCTCGCTGCGACTCGCGGTAAAGAAATAAAAAAGAAAACACGCACACATTCGCTTTGTGTGCTTTCCCCCTGAGAGTGTACAAGAAAAAAAGACATGGCATAGTCAGTGGAACGGCAACACTCTTTCGCCGAACACACTTTAGAATGTACGAAGTGTCCTTCAATTTTTTCAGGCGTATTGATCATGGACATTCGGTTCAAATCTTTATAGCCATTTTTTTTAAAACACGGAACAGTGATAGCTTTCCTTCTAATAAATATTTTCACCCAGAAATTTTCGCGCTGTTTCTTTATAGGTGGAGCTGTGCATTATAGGTGGAACTGAGCAGAAGTATTGAGTGGTGGCCTACTTCAGAGTGATATATTCAATGCATGAGCAGTCTTGGACAGCAGCAGGAAATGCTCGAAATTTGATGCGAAATCATGCCCGTGCAGGGGATACACAGATTCTTCTTTTTACAAATGAAAGAAAGGCAGAGCGAGAAAGAGAGCAAGGGGTTAGAGGCTAAATGATAGAAGGCGAAAAAACGGCTGCAAAGAGAGAGAGAGACAGACAAGGAGAGGCAGAGAGAGAAAGAGAGCAAGGGGTGAGAGGGTAAATAATAGATGGCGAGAAAACAGCTGCAGAGAGTGATGCAGAAAGAAAGGCAGAGCAAGAAAGAGAGCTAGGGGTGAGAGGGTAAATGATAGAAGGCGAAAAAAACAGCTACGGGAGAGAGACGCAGAAAGAAAGGCAGAGCGAGAAAGAGAGCAAGGAGGAGAGGGTAAATGATAGAAGGCGAGAAAACGGCTGCAAAAAGAGAGAGAGCGAGACAGACAAAGAAAGGCAGAGAGAGAAAGAGGAAGGGTTGAGAGGGTAAGTAAAAGAAGGCGAGAGAAGGGCAACAGAGAGAGGCAGAAAGAAAGGCAGAGCAAGAAAGAGAGCAGGGGGGTGAGAGGGTAAATGATAATAGGTGAGAGAACGGCTAGAGAGAGAGAGAGGCAGGAAGAAAGGCAGAGGAGAAAGAGAGAAAGGGGTGAGAGGGTAAATAATAGATGGCGAGAAAACAGCTGCAGAGAGTGAGGCAGAAAGAAAGGCAGAGCAAGAAAGAGAGCTAGGGGTGAGAGGGTTAAATGATAGAAGGCGAAAGAACGGCTACGGGAGAGACGCAGAAAGAAAGGCAGAGCGAGAAAGAGAGCAAGGAGGCGACATAGAAGGCGACAAAACGGCTGCAAAAAGAGAGAGAGCGAGACAGACAAAGAAAGGCAGAGAGAGAAAGAGGAAGGGGTGAGAGGGTAAGTAAAAGAAGGCGAGAGAAGGGCAACAGAGAGAGAGGCAGAAAGAAAGGCAGAGCAAGAAAGAGAGCAGGGGGGTGAGAGGATAAATGATAATAGGTGAGAGAACGGCTACAGAGAGAGAGAGGCAGAAAGAAAGGCAGAGGAGAAAGAGAGAAAGGGGTGAGAGGGTAAATGATAGAAGGCGAGAGAACGGCTACAGAGAGAGAGAGAGACAGGCAAAGAAAGGCATAGAGAGAAAGAGATGAAGGGGTGAGAGAGTAAAAAATAGAAGGCGAGAGAACGGCTACAGAGAGAGCGGCAGAAAGAAAGGTAGAGCGAGAAAGAGAGCAAGGGGTGAGAGGGTTCCCCTACACCTGCCATCTAGTCATAAATAGAAGCGTCAACGCAAGTTAGGGAATCAAAAATTGAAGGACACTTTGTACATTATAAAGTGTGTTCGGCGAAAGCGTGTGGCCGTTCTACTGACTATGCCATGTCTTTTTTCTTTTACACTCTCAGTGGGATAACACACAAAGCGAATGTGTGCGTTTTCTTTTTAGATGTGAAGCATCTTATGGCGGAGTTTAATCCGGTGTGCGGCGTGACATCCCTTACTGCGCATGCGCAAACCCTTAAAAAATAAATAAAAAAAATTCTCCATCTCCCGCTAAAGGGAATCATGTGTGGATGCGAAGCAGCGGGGAGATAATTAGCTTGAGCGGGAGGAACGTCGCCGCTCTCATTTCACGGCAGCGGTCCGGGCGCTCATCGCGGCGCTGCACAGGAGAGAGAATAAGGCGCGCGCGCTCCGTCATTTTCATACCGCGGAACTACCGTGGCACCCCAGCGGAGTATGCAGCTGTCACACCACCTGTCGTGCGCGTCCCTCCGTACAGGATTCCTAGAGGAAAGGACGGGGGGGGGGACCGTAGGAGAGGAGAGAGGGGTAGGGGACGTGCATGCGCTGTGGGGGTGTGGGAGGCGGGAGCCGCTCTGTAAAGTAGAGGATTCCTAGAGGAGAGAGAGGGGGAAAGGACGCGCATGCGCTGTGGGGATGTGGGACGCCGGAGTTGCTCCGTGGAGTAGAGGATTCCTAGAGGAGAGAGGGGTAGAGGACGCGCATGCGCTGTGGGACGCGGGCGCCACTCCGTAGAGTAGATGATTCGTAGAGGAGAGAAAGGGGAGAGCGTAGGAGAGGATAGGGGAGGATAGGGAGGGGACGCGGGGGGCCGCTCCGTAGAGTAGAGGATTCCTAGAGGAGAGAAAGGGGGGTGACCGTAGGAGAGAGAGGGGGTGGGGGACGCGCATGCGCTGTGGGACGCGGGAAGGAGGGACGGACTAAGCCCCCCTCCAAACACATGCAAGCAAGATCAAGGAGTGGGGTCTACCTGGGCGACAGACACCACCTGCCTAGCCGTTGCTAAGCAGCCTCTCTGTGCTCTCGGCCATGACACAAGGAATGGCGTCAACCTGGGCGACAGACACTACCTGCCTAGCCATTACTAAGCAGCCTCTCTGTGCTCTCGGCCATGACTCTGATGATTGTAGTAGGGTTGACGGCCTTCATATTACTACAGTGTTCTGGTTCGCATAATGGGTGCTTCCCTACTTCATGAAAGTGGCCGGACGCGGGACGCTGGACGGGGGGACGGGGGAGGGACGGACAGAGCCCCGAGCATAAGATTCTTCGCATCTAAAATTCCCCATCTCCCACTAAAGGGAACCATGTGTGGATGCGAAGCAGCGGGGAGATATTTAGCTTGAGCGGGAGGAATGTCGCCGCTCTCATTTCACGGCAGTGGTCTGGGCGCTCATCGTGGCGCTGCGCAGGAGAGAGAATGAGGCGCGCGCGCTCCGTCATTTTCATACCGCAGAACTACCGTGGCGCCCCCCAGCGGAGTATGCAGCTGTCACACCACCCTGTCGTTCGCGTCGCTCCGTAGAGGATTCCTAGAGGAAAGGAACGGGGGGGGGGGACCGTAGGAGAGGAGAGACGTGGAGGGAACGTGCATGCGCTGTGGGGGTGTGGGACGCGTGAGCAGCTCCGTAGAGTAGATGATTCCAAGAGGAGAGAGGGGGGAGAGGACGCGCATGCGCTGTGGGAATGCCGGAGCCGCTCCGTAGAGTATATTCCTAGAGGAGAGAGGACGCGCATGCGCCGCTCCGTAGAGTAGACGATTCCTAGAGTAGAGGAAGGGGGGCGAGCGTAGGAGAATAGAGGGGAGGGGACGCGCATGCGCTGTGGGGGTGTGGGACGCGGGGGGCCGCTGCGTAGAGTAGACGATTCCTAGAGGAGAAAGAGGGTGAGCGTAGGAGAGAGAGGTAGAGGTCACGCGCATGCGCTTTGGCCGGTGTGGGACGAGGGAAGGAGGGACGGACTAAGCCCCCCCTCCAAACACATGCAAGCAAGATTAAGGAATGGTGTCAACCTGGGCGACAGACACCACCTGCCTAGCCATTGCTAAGCAGCCTCTCTGTGCTCTCGGCCATGAGTCAAGGAATGGGGTCAACCTGGGCGACAGACACCACCTGCCTAGCCATTGCTAAGCAGCCTCTCTGTGCTCTCGGCCATGACTCTGATGACTGTGTTAGGGTTGACGGCCTTCATATTACTACAGTGTTATGGTTCGCATAATGGGTGCTTTCCCTACTTCATTAAAGTGGCCGGAAGCGGGACAGACAGAGCCCCGAGCATAAGATGCTTCGCATCTAAAACCTCCTTTCCACCTCTCTCTCCTCTAGGCATCCCTCCACGCGGCAACCACACCTCACTGCGCATGCGCCTCCCCTCTCCCTTCCTACGCTCTCCCTTCTCTCCTCTAGGCATCATTGCCTGCGGCGTCCACATTCCCACTGCGCATGCGCGTCCCGCTCTCTCTTCTCTCCTACGCTTCCCCCTCTCTCCTCTAGGCATCCCTGCCCGCAGCGTCCACACTCCCACTGCGCATGCGCGTCCCCTACTCTCTCTCCTCTCCTACGCTCCCCCCTCTCTCGCCTCGCGACGCCGACGCAGGCAGCGTCTCCTAGCGAGTTTCTTGGTTGAAAAAACCGACTGCTCGCGCTGCACAACCATTCACTGGCCACCCCGTATATATTGCCACGCGCTATCCTTATTTTCACTTTTGTTGTATTCGGTTTTCGCCCACAAAGACCGTCAGCAAAGCTCAGCTCAAACCGCGCCTTATTGTTCTAGAACCTTCGCGATTATTGTAGATGGTTTTGTTAAGATTGCGCGCAAGACGCGACCACTCGAGATTATTCCTGAGCTTGCGCGATGACCAGTGATAAGGCTAGAATGTTCGACGCCTGATGCATAAAAGCCGGCGCGCTCCAACGATGTTCAGTTGATCGCCGGCCGACGCTCTGTTCGCCGCTATCAGTGCCAGCGTGTATTGCTGTAATCCTACCTTCTGTTTACCGGCCACAAGTTCGGCCTAATAAACAGTTTCAATTTGGACACGTCGCCTGCTGCCTTCGTCGACGTCACAACCACGTGACATCTGGTGGAGGTGCTGTGCGTTCATGTTCCGGACGCCCCCGTCAAGCCGTGAACCCAGCCCAAGTCGCCAAGAAGAAACCGACACCATCCAGGAAAGTCGAGCTAGCCGGAGACTACAAGGACTGGCACCACAATACGGACCCCCTGCCTGCCAAGCCAAAAGCCACGGAGACGAAGACAAAAGGCACGATGACGGCCGAAGTGCCTCCTGCAGCGATCGTGATGCAGCCGCCCAGGGAGCCACCAACATTCCGTGGTTCGCCGTGTGAAGACCCTGAAACCTGGCTAGAGACGTTCGAGAGAGTCTCAACGTACAACAACTGGAACTCCGAGGACAAGCTGCGCCACGTATACTTTTACCTGGAAGAAGCAGCAAGAACATGGCTCGAGAATCGGGAGTCCACAATTCGTAGCTGGGACCTGTTTCGCAGCACTTTTTTGGAGACGTTCACGAGCGTCGTCCGAAAAGAAAGGGCCGCGACATTGCTTGAGACACGGGTGCAGTTGCCGAACGAACACGTGACCATCTTCGTAGAAGAAATGACGCGACTGTTCCGCCACGCCGACCCTGCCATGCCCGAAGAGAGGAAAGTTCGCCTCCTCATGCGAGGGGTCAAGCAGGAGCTCTTTGTGGGACTGATGCGGAACCCACCTACCAGTGTCCAAGAATTTGTCGCTGAAGCAACGACAATTGAGAAGACGCTAGACATGCGCAACCGGCAATACGATCGTCGTTCCACGCCACACATCAGCGAAGTCCAAGGGCTCCGCCCCGACGACCTGCGCGAGACGATAAGGGCCATTGTGCGAGAAGAACTGCGCCGCATGTTCCCGTCATCGCCTCCTCAGGTGGACTCAATCACTAATATCATTCGTGAGGAAGTCCGGCAATCCCTGGGAATCCCCGAACCACCACATCCTCAACCGGAGGCCATGAGCTACGCGGCCGCAGCACGTCGTAACGCTCCCCCGCCGCGCCCACGTGAAGACGTCGCACCGCCGCAGTTCCGCCGCCGGACGCCACCGCCACCGACGCCATATCGTCCACCCGCCGGTCAACGCTACACTCCTCGAAAGACCGACGTTTGGCGCGCCCCTGACCACCGCCCACTTTGTTACCACTGCGGAGAGGCTGGCCACACCTACCGCCGGTGCCAGTACCGACAGATGGGGCTACGAGGTTTCGCCGTCAACGCGCCTCGTCCACAGCGGGGTGAACGACCGCAAGACATCGCCGACTACCTCGCAGGTGCTCAGTGGACACCCCGACGACCATCCCGCTCGCCGTCGCCTGGCCGCTACACGTCACCGCACCGCCGGCAGTACGCTGGCCCAAACCGGGGCCGATCTCCTAGCCCTTACTCGGAAAACTAAGGGCAGCAACCGATGGAGGTGCGGTTGCTGTACGACGAACTACCGAAGATCCTCCGCCGCCGCCGACGACGCCGCCGCAAGGAAATCTAAAGAACCCGTCACAAGACGAACGAGGCCCTGGCGTGGAAACTCCCGCAGCCCGAAGAAGACATCACTACGCAACGTGGAACCGGCGGAACAAACCGACGCAGCCGTGACCCGACGCCGCGACCTAACCGCAACGCGAGACGACGAACTACCGACCTCAACGTTCTTATCGACGGCCACGGAGTGACCGCTCTCGTCGACACTGGGGCCGACTATTCCGTCGTCAGTGGGTCATTCGCCGCCAAGCTGAAGAAAGTAAAGACCGCTTGGAGTGGACCCTGAAATCCGGACAGCTGGAGGCCACCTGATAACGCCGATTGGAGTCTGCACGGCGAGAGTCACCGTCAGTAACCGGACTTATCCTGCGAGCTTTGTAATCCTACAAAACTGCTCCAGGGATGTGATACTTGGAATGGACTTCCTAAGTGACCACGGCGCCGTCATCGACCTAAGGTCTGAGTCGATAACGCTAACCTCAGACAAAGCGCTCCCGCCTCTCGCGACGCCAGGGAACCATGCATTGAATGTGATAGAACAGCAGGTGACCGTTCCGCCGCTCTCCAGCATCATTATTTCCGTCGGCACCGAAAAACCCTGCGAACCTCGAAGGCGTCATCGAGGGCGATCAGCACCTACTCCTGCACCGTCAAATTTGCGTCGCAAGAGGTATAGCCGAGCTGCGTGACGGTAAAGCAAAGGTAGTGCTGACAAACTTCAGCCACGAATATAGGCACCTAAACATTGGTACGACGGTCGCCTACATCGATGAATGCGTGGCCGCCAGCAATGCTTTCGCCCTCTTCGATGCTGCCGAGCCTGCTTCGACGAATCGAGGTCCCGAACCAGATTTCGACGTCAACCCGAGCCTCCCGAAGCACAAGCAAGACCAGCTCAAAAGTCTGCTCTTGCAATTCAAGGACTGCTTCTCGTCGTCGTCAAGAATTCGACAGACCCCAATCGCGAAACACCGCATCATAACAGAGGAAAATGCGAGGCCACTCCGCCAGAGCCCGTATCGAGTTTCGACGCGAGAACGCGAAGCCGTAAAGAAGCAAGTCGACGAAATGCTACGCGACGACATAATCCAGCCGTCCAAGAGTCCCTGGGCGTCTCCCGTGGTGTTGGTGAAGAAGAAGGACGGGACGCTACGTTTCTGCGTCGACTATCGTCGCCTGAACAAGATCACGAAGAAGGACGTGTACCCCCTCCCACGGATAGACGACGCCCTGGATCGACTCCACAACGCGAAGTACTTTTCGTCGATGGACCTGAAGACGGGCTACTGGCAAATCGAAGTCGACGAGAGAGACCGAGAAAAGACTGCCTTTATAACACCAGACGGCCTGTTCGAGTTTAAGGTCATGCCTTTTGGTCTTTGCTCGGCCCCCGCGACTTTTCAACGCGTTATGGATACTGTACTGGCTGGCTTGAAGTGGCAGACTTGCCTTGTGTACTTGGACGACGTCGTTGTGTTTTCCTCGAACTTCGATGAACACCTGCGGCGCCTTGAAGCTGTACTTCAGGCAATCAAGACGTCCGGACTCACTCTCAAGCCAGAGAAGTGCCGCTTCGCGTACGAAGAACTTTTGTTCTTGGGCCACGTGATAAGCAAATCCGGAGTACGCCCCGACCCGCAAAAGACAACCGCCATCGCTGCTTTCCCGCCACCCACCGACAAGAAGGCCGTGCGTCGATTTCTCGGCTTGTGTGCCTATTACAGGCGGTTCGTTAAAAACTTCGCCCGCATCGCCGAGCCTCTCACTAACCTCACCAGGACCGACGTCGAGTTCAAGTGGGAAACGCCGCAGGAGGAAGCATTTCAAGAACTTAAACGACGCCTGCAAACGCCTCCATTACTTGCGCATTTCGACGAACACGCCGAAACAGAAGTGCACACCGACGCAAGCAGCGTAGGACTCGGCGCCGTCCTTGTGCAGAGGACGGACGGACTGGAAAGGGTTATCAGTTATGCTAGCCGGTCGCTATCAAAGGCAGAGGCCAACTACTCCACAACAGAAAAGGAGTGCCTTGCCATCATCTGGGCTACATCAAAGTTTCGCCCCTACCTTTACGGCAGGCCCTTCAAAGTTGTGAGCGACCACCACGCCTTGTGTTGGCTAGCTAGCTTGAAGGACCCTTCTGGTCGCCTCGCACGGTGGAGCCTGAGACTTCAAGAATTCGACATTAACGTCGTTTACAAGTCCGGAAGAAAACACTCTGACGCCGACTGCCTGTCTCGTGCCCCCCGTCGACCCACCGCCGCTGGACGACCAGAATGATGACGACTTCCTGGGAACCATAAGTGCCGACGACTTCGCCGAGCGACAGCGCGCCGATCCGGAACTCAAGGGCCTTATGGAATACCTCGAGGGCGAAGCCACCGTGGCTCCAAAGGTATTCAGGCGAGGACTGGAGTCGTTTTTCATGCGCAACGGCGTTCTGCTAAAGAAAAACTTCTCGCCACTTCGGGCCGACTCCCTCCTCGTAGTACCTTCGGCATTACGACCAGAAGTTCTGCATGCTTTGCATGACGACCCGACGGCTGGACACCTTGGATTTTCCCGTACGCTAGCAAGGATACAAGAAAAGTACTACTGGCCTCGCCTCACTGCCGACGTCACCCACTACGTGAGGACTTGCCGAGATTGTCAGCGACGGAAGACACCACCGACTAGGCCAGCCGGACTTCTGCAACCCATCGAGCCACCTCGCCGGCCGTTCCAGCAAATCGGCATGGACTTACTGGGGCCGTTCCCGACGTCGAATTCCGGAAACAAGTGGATCGTCGTAGCTACTGACTACCTCACCCGCTACGCCGAGACAAGGGCCCTGCCCAAGGGCAGTGCTGCCGAGGTAGCAAAGTTCTTCGTCGAGAACATCGTACTGCGTCATGGCGCCCCAGAGGTCCTCATTACCGACAGAGGTACGGCCTTTACCGCGGAGCTAACTCAGGCGATCCTAAGGTACAGCCAAACAAGTCACCGCCGGACCACCGCCTACCACCCACAGACCAACGGCCTGACCGAGCGTCTAAATAAGACCATCGCCGACATGCTGGCCATGTACGTCGACGTCGAACACAAGACGTGGGACGCCATCCTTCCGTACGTGACCTTCGCATACAACACGGCCGTGCAAGAAACGACGCAGATGACGCCGTACAAGTTGGTCTACGGACGGAGCCCGGCAACGACGCTCGACGCCATGTTACCGAACGTCACCGATGAGGAAAACATCGACGTGACCGCCTACCTACAGCGCGCCGAAGAAGCACGACAGCTCGCCCGCCTGCGGATCAAGAATCAGCAGACGACCGACAGCCGCCGTTACAATCTTCGACGACGCTTCGTGGAATACCAGCCTGGCGAACGCGTTTGGGTGTGGACACCGATACGGCGACGTGGACTTAGTGAAAAACTCCTTCGGCGATACTTCGGGCCGTACAAGGTGCTTCGACGTCTCGGCGCTCTGGACTACGAGGTCGTCCCGGACGGCATAACGAACTCTCAACGGCGCCGTGCGCGACCTGAAGTCGTCCATGTCGTGCGCCTCAAGCCGTATTACGCGCGTTAGCAAACCATGAGGACTGCACTTATTGCTCAATTATTGTACTTTCTTTCTTTATTGTTGTGATTTATTGTTGCATGCATTTTCCCCCGTGTTCTGTGTTAAGCATCGGGACGATGCCTTTTCAGAGGGGGGCATTGCCACGCGCTATCCTTATTTTCACTTTTGTTGTATTCGGTTTTCGCCCACAAAGACCGTCAGCAAAGCTCAGCTCAAACCGCGCCTTATTGTTCTAGAACCTTCGCGATTATTGTAGATGGTTTTGTTAAGATTGCGCGCAAGACGCGACCACTCGAGATTATTCCTGAGCTTGCGCGATGACCAGTGATAAGGCTAGAATGTTCGACGCCTGATGCATAAAAGCCGGCGCGCTCCAACGATGTTCAGTTGATCGCCGGCCGACGCTCTGTTCGCCGCTATCAGTGCCAGCGTGTATTGCTGTAATCCTACCTTCTGTTTACCGGCCACAAGTTCGGCCTAATAAACAGTTTCAATTTGGACACGTCGCCTGCTGCCTTCGTCGACGTCACAACCACGTGACAATATGGCAATGGATTTGGACCTGCAAGGTGGTGCCGGTGGGAGATTTCTCCTGTGCGTTGTTGAACAATAAAAACTTCCCCATCTCCCGCTAAAGGGAACCATGTGTGGATGCGAGGCCGCGGGGAGATGGTTAGTTTGAGCGGGAGAAACGTCACTGCTCTCGTTTCGCGGCAGCGTCCCGGGCGCTCATCGCGGCGCTGCACAGGAGAGAGAATGAGGCGCGCTCCGTCATTTTTATACCGCGGAACTACCGTGATGCCCCAGTGGAGTATGCGGTTGTCGCACCACCTGTCGCGCGCCGCTCCATAGAGGATTCCTAGAGAAGGGAACCGTAGGAGAGGAGAGAGAGGGGGGGACGCGCATGCGCTGTGGGAGTGGGACGCTGGAGCCGCTCCGTAGAGTAGAGGATTCCTAGAATAGAGAAAGCGGGTGAGCGTAGGAGAGACGGGGAGAGGACGCGCATGCGCTGTGGGGATGTCGGACGCGGGCGCCGCTCCGTGGAATAGAGGATTCCTACAGCAGAGAAAAGTCCTGAGCGTAGGAGAGGGGGGGGTAGAGGACGCGCATGCGCCGTGGCACGCGGGTGCCGCTCCGTTGAGTAGACGATTCCTAGAGTAGAGAAAGGGGGTGATCGTAGGAGAGGAGAGATAGGGGGAGGGGACGCGCATGCGCTGTGGGGGGTGTAGGACGCCGGCGCCGCTGCGTAGAGTAGAGTATTCCTAGAGGAGAGGAAGGGGGGTGAGCGTAGGAGAGAGAGAGGGGGCAAGGAGACGCGCATGCGCTGTGGTGGTGTGGGACGCGGGAAGGAGGGACGGACTAAACCCCCCCAACCACATCCAAGCAAGATCAAGGAATGGAGTCAACCTGGGCGACACACACCACCTGCCTAGCCATTGCTAAGCAGCCTCTCTGGGCTCTCGGCCATGACTCTGGTGAATGTAGTGGTGGTTGACGGCCTTATATTGTACTACAGTGTTCTGGTTCGCATAGTGGGTGCTTCCCTACTTCATGAAAGTGGCTGGACGCGGGACGGACGCGGGAGGGACGGACATAGCCCCGAGCATAAGATGCTTCGCATCTAAAAATTCGCAGCGTGCGCGTTAACTAAAAGCGGACTGCGGGTCTCTGTATCCAGTCGGAGTCTTCTGTCTCTCATTGCCCATTAGCAGCGATTGACATGTTCCAGTAGGAAACACCGCTCCATCACTGCGTGCTTTGCGCTTCCCCAGTTTTCTCTCCTGCGCAACGCTGCGATGAGCGCCAGCGTCAAAGCCGCCGCCAGTGTAAGCATTAGCGCCCGCTGCTTCACATCTACACACGGTTCCCTTTAGCGGGAGATGGTGTAATTTTTTTATTTTTTTACAGCGAGTCGCAGCGAGACGCGAGACTAATCTTCCTCCGTTCGCATGCGTTAGTATTTTCTCGCGCTTTGTACATCGTGCAAACGCCATAGCGTTCCAGCGCTTCAATTGACGGGCCCTTTGTAAAATCGAAGGTGTATTCCTGAACGCCTGTGTCCATTGAGACGGTTCGGTCAGAATGATTGCAAACGCTGGGCACAGCGAAGCTACGCAATCAAAGAGTGAGCGCTGTAGAGTACGACGCGACCGGCGTCCGTATGCGCGTCCCGGCGGCCACCTGGCTGCGTGCCAGAGCTCGGATGGACAGGAGGGACGGACATGGACAGACAGACAGACAGACAGACAGACAGACAGACAGACAGACAGACGGACGGACGGACGGACAGGCGGACGGACAACGGACGGACGGACGGACACCGGACGGTCGGACGGACGGACGGACGGAGGGACGGACGGACGGAGGGACGGACGGACGGACGGACGGAGGGACGGACCGACAACAGACGGACGGACGGACGGACACCGGACGGACAGACACCGGACGGACGGACGAACGGACACCGGACGGACGTGAGCATGAGACATTAAAGGCTTTCACCTTAATATTCGAGCCGTGGGCCCGTCCGTCCGTCCGTCCGATGTCCGTCCGGTGTCCATCCGTCCGTCTGGTGTCCGTCCGTCCGTCTGTCCGTCCATCCGCCCGTCCGTCCGGTGTCCGTCCGTCCGTCTATCTGTGCGTCTCTCTGTCTTTCTGTCCGTCCGTCCATGTCCATCCGTCTGTCTCTCTGTCTGTCTGTGTGTCCGTCCGTCCGTCCATGTCCATCCGTCCCGTCCATCCGAGCTCTGGCACGGAGCCAGGTGGCCGCCGGGATGCGCAAACGCTTCGCTGTGCCCAGCGTTTGCAATCATTCTGACCGAACCGTCTCAATGGACACAGGCGTTAACGGAATACACCTTCGATTTTACAAAGGGCCCGACAATTTAAGCGCTAGAACGCTAAGGCGTTTGCACGATGCACAAAGCGCTAGAAAATACTAACGCATGCGAACGGAGGAAGATTAGTCTCGCGTCTTGCTGCGACTCGCGGTAAAAAATAAAAAAGAAAACACACACACATTCGCTTTGTGTGTAATCCCACTGAGAGTGTAAAAGAAAAGACATGGCATAGTCAGTGGAACGGCCACAGGCTTTCGCCGAACACACTTTAGAATGTACAAAGTGTCCCTCAAGTTTTTCAGGCGTATTGATTTCAGGCGTATTGATTTTTTAAAACGCGATTTTTTTAAATCCAACAGTAACGCGAACAGTGATAGCTTTCCTTCTAATAAATATTTTCACCCAGAAATTTTCGCGCTGTTTCTTTATAGGTGGAACTGTGCATTATAGGCGGAACTGAGCAGAAGTATTGAGTGGTGGCCTACTTTAAGTGCAGTATTCAATGCATGAGCAGTCTTGGACAGCCGCAGGAAATGCTCGAAATTTGATGCGAAATCATGCCCGTGCAGGGGATACACAGATCCTTCTTTCTACAAATGAAAGAAAGGCAGAGCGAGAAAGAGAGCAAGGGGTGAGAGGCTAAATGATAGAAGGCGAAAAAAACGGCTGCAAAGAGAGAGAGAGACAGACAAGGAGAGGCAGAGAGAGAAAGAGAGGAATGGGTGAGAGGCTAAATAAAAGAAGGCGAGAGAAGGGCAACAGAGAGAGAGGCAGAAGGAAAGGCAGAGCAAGAAAGAGCTAGGGGTGAGAGAGTAAATGATAGAAGGCGAAAGAACGGCTGCGGGAGAGAGACGCAGAAAGAAAGGCAGAGCGAGAAAGAGAGCAAGGAGGAGAGGGTAAATGATAGAAGGCGAGAAAACGGCTGCAAAGAGAGGGAGAGAGACAGACAAAGAAAGGCAGAGAGAGAAAGAGAGGAAGGGGTGAGAGGGTAAATAAGAGAAGGCGAGAGAAGGGCAACAGAGAGAGAGGCAGAAAGAAAGGCAGAGCGAGAACGAGAGCAGGGGGTGAGAGGGTAAATGACAGAAGGCGAAAGAACGGCTGCAAAGCGAGAGAGGCAGAAAGAAAGTCAGGGCGAAAAAGAGAGCTAGGGTTGAGAGGGTAAATGACAGAAGGCGAGAGAACGGCTACAGAGAGAGAGGAAGAAAGAAAGGCAAAGAGAAAAAGAGAGCAAGGGGGGAGAGAGTAAATGATAGAAGGCGAAAGAACGGCTGCAAAAAGAGAGAGAGATAGACAAAGAAAGGCAGAGAGAAAAATAAAGGAAGGGGTGAGAGGGTAGATAATAGAAGGCGAGAAAACGGCTACAGAGAGAGAGGCAGAAAGAAAGGCCGAGTGAGAAAGAGAGCTAGGGGTGAGAGGGTAAATGATAGATGGAGAGAAAACGGCTACACAGAGAAAGAGATGCACAAAGAAAGGCAGAGGAGAAAGAGAGCAAGGGGTGAGAGGGTAAATGATAGAAGGCTACAGAGAGAGAGGCAGAAAGAAAGGCATTGAGAGAAAGAGAGCTAGGGATGAGAGGGTAAATGATAGAAGGAGAGAAAACGGCTACACAGAGAAAGAGATGCAGAAAGAAAGGCAGAGGAGAAAGAGAGCAAGGGGTGAGAGGGTAAATGATAGAAGGCTACAGAGAGAGAGAGGCAGAAAGAAAGGCGTTGAGACAAAGGGAGCTAGGGGTGAGAGGGTAAATGATAGAACGCGAAAGAACGGCTACGAGAGAGAGAGGCAGAAAGAAAGGCAGACCGAAAAAGACAGCTAGGGGTGAGAGGGTAAATGATAGAAGGCGAGAAAACGGCTACAGAGAGAGAGGCAGAAAGAAAGGCCGAGTGAGAAAGAGAGCTAGGGGGTGAGAGGGTAAATGATAGAAGGAGAGAAAACGGCTACACAGAGAAAGAGATGCAGAAAGAAAGGCAGAGGAGAAAGAGAGCAAGGGGTGAGAGGGTAAATGATAGAAGGCTACAGAGAGAGAGAGGCAGAAAGAAAGGCATTGAGAGAAAGAGAGCTAGGGGTGAGAGGGTAAATGATAGAAGGCGAAAGAACGGCTACGAGAGAGAGCGGCAGAAAGAAAGGCAGACCGAGAAACAGAGCAAGGGGTGAGAGGGTAAATGATAGTAGGCGAAAGAACGGCTGGAAAGAGAGAGAGAGACAAAGAAAGGCAGTGAGAGAAGGAGGAAGGGGTGAAAGGGTAAATTATAGAAGGCGAGAGAACGGCTATAGAGAGAGAGAGAGACAGACAAAGAAAGGCATAGAGAGAAAGAGATGAAGGGGTGAGAGGGTAAAAAATAGAAGGCGAGTGTACGTCTACAGAGAAAGCGGCAGAAAGAAAGGTAGATCGAGAAAGAGAGCAAGGGGTGAGAGGGTTCCACAACACCTGCCATCTAGTCATAAATAGAAGCGTCAACGCAAGTTAGGGAATCAAAAATTGAAGGACACTTTGTACATTCTAAACTGTGTTCGGCGAAAGCCTGTGGCCGTTCCACTGACTATGCCATGTCTTTTTTCTTTTACACTCTCAGTGGGATTACACACAAAGCGAATGTGTGCGTGTTTTCTTTTATAATTTTTTACCGCGAGTCGCAGCGAGACGCGAGACTGATCTTCCTCCGTTCGCATGCGTTAGTATTTTCTCGCGCTTTGTGCATCGTGCAAACGCCATAAAGCTCCAGCGCCTAAATTGACGGGCCCTTTGTAAAATCGAAGGTGTATTCCGTTAACGCCTGTGTCCATTGAGACGGTTCGGTCAGAATGATTGCAAACGCTGGGCACAGCGAAGCTACGCAATCAAAGAGTGAGCGCTGTAGCGTCCGACGGAACCGGCGTCCGTTTGCGCATCCCGGCGGCCACCTGGCTGCGTGCCAGAGCTCGGATGGACGGGACGGACGGACATGGACGGACGGGCGGAGAGACAGACAGACAGACAGACAGACAGACAGACAGACAGACAGACAGACAGAGTGACAGACGGACACCGGACGGATGGACAGACGGATGAACGGACACCGGATGGACGGACAGACAGCGGACGGACAGACGGACGGACACCGGACGGATAGACGGACGGACGGACGGACACCTGACGCCGGACGGACACCGGACGGACACCGGAGGGACGTGAGCGTGAGACAGTCAAGGCTTTCGCCTCAATATTCGAAGCGTCGGCCCGCTGTGGAGCACGTAGACGAGAGTCAGCTGAACACTCAAAACGAGCTAGTTAAAAAATACGTGCTTCAGCTTGCTCAAAAGGATATCTGCTTCAGAAGAGTTCCCAGGCATCTTGAAAATTTTAAGGCGAAAACCTTTAATGTCTCATGCTCACGTCCGTCCGGTGTCCGTCCGGCGTCCGTTGTCCGTCCGTCCGGTGTCCGTCCGTCCGGTGTCCGTCCGTACGGTGTCCGTCCGTCCGTCCGGTGTCCGTCCGTACGGTGTCCGTCCGTCCGTCCGTCCGTGTGGTGTCCGTCCGTCCGTCCGTCCGGCCGTCTGTCTGTCCGTCCGTTCGTCCATCCGTCAGGTGTCCGTCCATCCGTCTGCCCGTCCGTCCGTCCGTCCGTCCGTCCGTCCGGTGTCCATCCGTCCGTCCGTCCCTCCGTCCGTCTTTCCGTCCGTCTGTCCGTACGTCCATCCATCCGTCCGTCCGGTGTCCGTCCGTCCGTCCGGTGTCCGTCCGTCCGTCCGTTGTCCGTCTATCCGCCCGTCCGTCCGGTGTCCGTCCATCCGCCTGTCCGTCCGTCCGTCCGTCTGTCAGTCCGTCCGTCCGTCCGTCTGGTGTCCGTCTGTCCGTCCGTCCGTCCGTCTGTCCGCCCGTCCGGTGTCCGTCCGGTGTCCGCCCGTCCGTTTCTCCGTCCGTCCGTCCGTCCTGTATCCGTCCGTCCATCCGCCCGGTGTCCGTCCGTCCGTCTGTCCGTCCGTTGTCCGTCCGTCCGTCTGTCCGTCCGTCCGGTGTCCGTCCGTCTGTATGTCCGTTTGTACGTCCGTCCGTCCATCTGTCCGTCCGTCTGTCCTCTGTCCGTCCGTCTCTCTGTCTGTCTCTCTCTCTGTCTGTCTTTCTGTCTGTCTGTCTGTCCGTCCGTCCGTCCGTCCGTCCCGTCCATCCGAGCTCTGGCACGGAGCCAGGTGGCCGCCGGGATGCGCAAACGGACGCCGGTCGCGTCGGACTCTACAGCGCTCGCTCTTTGCTTGCGTAGCTTCGCTGTGCCCAGCGTTTGCAATCATTCTGACCGAACCGTCTCAATGGACACAGGCGTTAACGGAATACACCTTGGATTTTACAAAGGGCCCGTCAATTTAAGCGCTGGAACGCTATGGCGTTTGCACGATGCACAAAGCGCGAGAAAATACTAACGCATGCAAACGGAGAAGATTAGTCTCGCGTGTCGCTGCGACTCGCCGTAAAAAATTAAAAAAAGAAAACACGCACACATTCGCTTTGTGTGTTATCCCACTGAGGCATAGTTAGTTAAACGGCCACACGCTTCGTCGAACACACTTTAGAATGTACAACAATTTTTTCAAGCGTATTGAGCATGGACATTCGGTTCAAACGCGATTTTTTTAAATCCAACAGTAACGCGAACAGCGATAGCTTTCCCTTTAATAAATATTTTCACCCAGAAATTTTCGCGCTGTTTCTTTATAGGTGGAACTGTACATTATAGGTGGAACTAAGCAGAAGTATTGAGTGGTGGCCTACTTTAAGTGCAGTATTCAATGCATGAGCAGTCTTGGACAGCAGCAGGAAATGCTCGAAATTTGAAGCGAAATCATGCCCTTGCAGGGGATTTACAGATTCTTCTTTCTACAAATGATGAAATACAGCCAAATTCACGGTCGTTCGCCGATTCGAGCATCGTGAGCTGTATAGTTATCGCCACCGCCGCTAGAGGCTGCCACGTGCCCACGTGAGCTTGCGATCACACCGCAAGTAAGCCATGCGTTCAAGAGAGAGGAAAAAAAATAATGAAGTGCTTGAGGTCCGCTCTTACTTTTCATGCTTCATTCATTGTGTTTGAGCAGCGCGCGGCAGGAGCTATTAAATCAAGTCATTCGATGCTTACCGAAAAAAAGTGTACCAGGCACCTTTAACAAAAATGTTAAAGGGGCCTGGTACATCACCTTTAAATTTTCCTCGCGAATCGACCGCCACACTTTTTTAGAATCAGTCAAGTACGAGCGGACCTATCTCTCTCTCTCTTCGAACACGCGACTCATGGCAGCCTTCCTTGGCGGCTGCGGTAACTATACAGCTGGCGAGTGGACTTTGATAATTCTACATTCCAGGCGACGTGCTACGCTCGAAGCCAGGAATGTTGGTTTGCGTGTTGCCAGGAGACCCGCCTACCAATCGGCAGCGTTTTTTACCGATCCCAGGGTTCCTGGGATATTGGGTCCCAGGTATAAACATGGCGGTGCCAATGAGTCAAACATGGTATCTCGTAAGAACGCATGGCTTATGACATCGAACGTGCTACTCACGTGACGCTGCGCCGTACGAAGCGAACGAGAGGCAGGAACTTGGCGAGGTATCCATTCCTCGCGGCTACGTCGGCGGAGACCCACTTGAGGATGGCTTTCAAGGTCCCCTCCACTTCGCTCGGCGCGTTCAGACGGTCGTCTTCTAGGATGGACCGCATCTCCTCTGGCGTCAGAGTTTCGAACTACGAGCTGTTCTTCCACACCTGCGTGACGTATGCATATTTATATGGGCGTGTTGCTATGGACGCTAAACAGGCACCTAAGCGGAACGCGGCAGCCACGTGAGAAGCTTCGCCAGCTAGCTTGGCGACGGCAACAGCAGAGACAAACACGATGCAGGCTACTTTGTCCGAAGACCCAAGAGGCCAACGTGAAACGTGGGAGGGCAGCGGCCCGCGCCAATGGGATCCCGGACTAAGGATCCCGCTCACCGAACTTCTCGCGAAGAGCACCAAATAAATGTTTTATTCTCTCTCTCAACATTTCTGAGCGTTGCCGCGCAGCGCTGCGGCCGAATGCGCCGGCTTGCTTGCGCGTCGGGTGAGAGGTTTACAGTGTCTCCTCGTACGTGTTTTTTTTGTTGCCACGAACTAAAAACTCGACATAAGGTGACAGTCTCTTACTGTGATGCAATAGAGAGCCTTGAAACAAGAAAAAATGCCAGGGGTTATTGCAGCATGCAGTGGCGAGTGCGAGTGAACGTCACCCGAAAGCGGAGTACCGTTCCATAATGGCGGCTCCCGAGCGGTTATAGGACTTAATGCATGGGCCCTATGGGGAGCTTTTCCTCTAAAGTAAGTATATTAACTCTATGGGCGACTGGGACGGCCGGAGAGAAACCCGCGCTGCGCAATTTCTAAGGCCATGATATTTTCCCGAGATCGGCGTAGCGACCGCTGTACATGGTGTATATACATAGCTTTTTGGCTTATATATATAGAAGGCGAGAGAACGGCTACAGTAAAGTAGATAGGTGGGCGAGTTGGAACTGATTCATATTGCGCGCACGGGACGGAGCACAAAGAAGAGGACACTACACAGGACTGGCGCTGTCTAACAACTGAAGTTTTATTGAAAGGAAATCAACCACCATGAAAACCAAGAACGCATGCGCGAAAGTTAACTGTTGCAAAAGAACTCATTGAGCTTACGTAGCTCACATTCTAAAGGGCAAACGGACGGCTCAGATATGCAATCATCTCCCGCATCTTTTATGAAGTACGCTTCCGCGAGTTCCCGTGCCCTTCTATCGCTATGTTTGCGCAAGATGACAGTGTTGTCAAAGAACGGTTTACAACCACAAGCCCTACAATGTGTAGAAAGGTGTGACGTCGGCGTTCCCTTCAAGGTGCAATTATGCTGGCGGAATCTTTCGTTGATGCATTTCCCAGACTGGCCTATATATACCCTGCCGCAGGGTATATATAGGCCATTCCGGGAAATGCATCAACCGCAGGGTATATATAGGCCAGTCCGGGAAATGCATCAACGAAAGACTCCGCCAGCACAATTGCACCTTGAAGGGAACGCCGACGTCACACCTTTCTACACATTGTAGGGCTTGTGGTTGTAAACCGTTCTTTGACAACACTGTCATCTTGCGCAAACATAGTGATAGAAGGGCACGGGAACTCGCGGAAGCGTACTTCATGAAAGATGCGGGAGATGATTGCATATCTGAGCCGTCCGTTTGCCTTTTAGAATGTGAGCTACGTAAGCTCAATAAGTTCTTTTGCAACAGTTAACTTTCGCGCATGCGTTCTTGGTTTTCATGGTGGTTGATTTTCTTTCAATAAAACAGCGCTAGTCCTGTGTAGTGCCCTCTTTGTGCTCCGTCCCGTGCGCGCTGAAAAGTTTTCAATATGAACGGCTACAGAGAGAGAAGCAGAAAGAAACGCAGAGCGAGAAAGAGAGGAGGGGGTGAGAGGGTAAATGATAGAAGGCGAAAGAACGGCTGCAAAGAGAGAGACAGACAAAGAAAGGCAGAGAAAGAGAGGAAGGGGGTGAGCGGGTAAATAATAGAAGGCGAGAGAAGGGCTACAGAGAGAGAGGCAGAAAGAAAGGCAGAGCGAGAAAGAGAGCAAGGGGTGAGAGGGTAAATGATAAAAGGCGAAAGAACGGCTGCGAGAGAGAGACAAAGAAAGGCAGAGCGAGAAAGATAGCAAGGCGTGAGAGGGTAAGTGATAGAAGGCGGAAGAACGGCTGCAAAGAGAGAGAGACAGACAAAGAAAGGCAGAGAGAGAAAGAGAGGAAGGGGTGAGAGGGTAAATAATAGAAGGCGAGAGAACGGCTACAGAGAGAGAGGCAGAAAAAAAAGGCAGGGAGAGAAAAAGAGCAAGGGGGTGACAGTAAAAATGATAGAAGGCGAAAGAACGGCTGCGATGAGAGAGATAGAGACGGGCAAAGAAAGGCAGAGAGAGAAAGAGAGCAAGGGGTGAGAGGGCAATGATAGAAGGCGCAAGAATGGCTGCAAAGAGAGAGAGAGAGACAGACAAAGAAAGGCAGAGCGAGAAAGACAGCAGGGAGCAGAGGGTAAATGATAGAAGGCGAAATAACGGCTGCAAAGAGAGAGACAGAGGAAGGCACAGCGAGAAAGAGAGCTAGGGGTTAGAGGGTAAATGATAGATGGCGATAAAACGGCTACAGAGAGAGAGAGACAAAGAAAGGCAGAGAGAGAAAGAGAGGAAGGGGTGAGACGGTAATTTATAGAAGGCGAGAGAACGGCTACAGAGAGAGAGGCAGAAAGAAAGGCAGATCGAGAAAGAGAGCAAGGGGTGAGAGGGCAATGATAGAAGGCGCAAGAATGGCTGCAAAGAGAGAGAGAGAGACAGACAAAGAAAGGCAGAGAGAGAAAGAGAGGAAGGGGTGAGAGTGCAAATGATTGAAGGCGAGAGAACGGCTACAGAGAGAGAGAGACAGACAAAGAAAGAGAGGAAGGGGTGAGAGTGCAAATGATAGAAGGCGAAAGAACGGCTGCAAAGAGAGAGAGGTACAAAGAAAGGCAGAGAGTGAAAGAGAACAAGGGGAGAGAGTGCAAATGATAGAAGTCGAAAGCACGGCTACAGAGAGAGAGAGACAGACAAAGAAAGGCAGAGATAGAAAGAGAGCTAGGGGTGAGGCTGTAAATGATTGAAGGCGAAAAAACGGCTGCAAAGAGAGACAGACAAGTAAAGGCAGAGAGAGAAAGAGAAGAAGGGGTGAGAGGGTAAATAACAGAAGGCGAGAAAACGGCTACAGAGAGAGGCAGAAAGAAAGGCAGAGCGAGAAAGAGACCTAGGGGTGAGGGGGTAAATGATTGAAGGCGAAAAAACGGCTGCAAAGAGAGACAGACAAGGAAAGACAGAGAGAGAAAGAGAGGAAGGGGTGAGAGTGTAAATAATAGAAGGCGAGAGAACGGCTACAGAGAGAGAGGCAGAAAGAAAGGCAGAGCGAGAAAGAGAGCAAGGGGTGAGAGGGTTTCACAACACCTGCCCTCTAGTCATAAAAAAGAAGCGTCAACGCAAGTTAGGGAATCAATATTCGAAGCGTGGGCCCGCTGTGGAGCACGTAGACGAGAGTCAGCTGAATACTCAAAACGAGCTAGTTAAAAAATACGTGCTTCAGCTCGCTCAAAAGGATATCTGCTTCAGAAGAGTTCCCAGGCATATTGAATATTTCAGGCGTATTAAGCATGGCACATGCGGTTCAAATCTTTATAGCCATTTTCCTTTAAACGCGATTTTTTAAATCCTACAGTAACGCGAACAGTGATAGCTTTCTTTTTAATAAATATTTTCACCCAGAAATTTTCTTGCTGTCTCTGTATAGGTGGAACTGTGCATTATAGGTGGAACTACGCAGAAGTATTGAGTGGCGGCCTACTTTAAGTGCAATATTCGATGCATGAGCAGACTTGGACAGCAGCAGGAAATGCTCGACATTTGATGCGAAATCATGCCCATGCAGGGGATACACAGATTCTTCTTTCTACAAGTGATGAAATACAGCCAAATTCACCGTCGTTGGCCGATTCGAGCATCGCGAGCTGTATAGTTAACGCCACCGCCGCCAGAGGCTGCCACGTGCCCACGGAAGCTTGCGATCACACCGCAAGTAAACCATGCGTCCGAGAGAGAGGAAAAAATAGTGAAGTGCTTGAGGTCCGCTCTTACTTTTCATGCTTCATTCATTGTGCTTGAGCAGCGCGCGGCAGGAACTATTCAATCAAGTCATTCGATGGTTACCGAAAAAAAGTGTACCAGGCCCCTTTCACAGAAATGTTAAAGGGCCCTGGTACATCACCTTTAAATTTGCCTCGCGAATCGACCGCCACACTTTTTTTTAGAATCAGTAGAGTACGAGCAGACCTATCTCTCTCTCTCCGAACATGCGACTCATGGCAGCCTTCTTCGGCGGCTGCGGTAACTATACAGCTGGCGAGTGGAGTTTGATAATTGTACATTCCAGGCCACGTGCTACGCTCGCAGCCAGCAATGTTGGTTTGCGTGTTGCCAGGAGACCCGCCTACCAATCGGCAGCGCTTTTAGCCGATCCCAGGGTTCCTGGGATATTGGGTCCCAGGTATAAACATGGTGGTGCCAATGAGTCAAACATGCTATCTCGAATGAAGGCATCGCTTATGACATCGAACGTGCCACTCACGTGATGCTGCACCGTACGAAGCGAACGAGAGGCAGGAACTTGGCGAGGTATCCCTTCCTCGCGGCTGCGTCGGCGGAGACCCTCTTGAGGATGGCTTTCAAGGTCTCCTCCACTTCGCTCGGCGCGTTGAGCCGGTCGTCTTCTAGGATGGACCGCATCTCCTCTGGCGTCAGGGCTTCGAACTGCGAGCTGTTCTTCCACACCTGCGTCGCGTATGCATATTTATATGGGCGTGTTGCCATGGACGCTAAACAGGCACCTAAGCGGACAGCGGCAGCCACGTGAGAAGCTTCGCGAGCTAGCTTGGCGAAGGCAACAGCAGAGACAAACACGGTGCAGGCTACTTTGTTTAAACAATATCGCGATACATTTCTAGGGTGACTCGGGTTCCATGCTGTATTCTATGTTGTGGATGTAAACTGCATGTCCAAAAGCACTAGCACACTTCCGTTACGCAAGCTTCTTTAGACGATTCTTATGTGGTTTTTTGAAACTGCCTTTGCACTGCAGTTGCTTCTGTTGCCAAAAGAGCCACGCTACTACCACCCCACATTACTACATTACTATAACATTACCAGTCACTTGATCTGATTACTAGTCAAGAGCGATCGTTATGAAAACCGGGACTGCTGGATAGTGGCACTTTTTCTGCACTTTTTCGGACAGTCGTCACAGAAAATCGCATGTTTTGTTTTAAAACGTGTCTACGCTGTATGCTACTTTGTATAAGGGAAGGGGGAATAGAAAGGCCCTAGGAGCCAGAGGCTGTGAAAATAAAATCCTACCTCATCGAAGCTGCGAACCAGGTAGCGAAGGGCCTCCCCGGCGAGGTACTCGTATCCGCGGTTGGTGGCCAGGTGGTAAGTTTGAATGCAGTTCTCTGGTTCGAGGTCCTGCTTCAGGGTCTTCAGGCAGTGGTCTCGAATCTGTGTCAGCTGCGTAGTAAAAAGAACACATGCCAACGTTCCAACGTTTTCTTCTGCTTCTAAAAGCTCGAAAACGTTGCGAAGTCAGAAACGCCTAAAAAAGAAGATTACGTGCTTTTGAGCTTGAAAACATATTCCATTATTGCCTAATGAAGCACACAGAAGTCGGCCATATTTTTAAGTCCTGTACGTCTTTTAGCTTTGTGCTGCACCCCTATATCCCCTAGTAACAGAAGCGTTAGCTATCAAAATACATAGTTCGGCTACTACCACCCTACTAGTACCCCACATTACTACATTACTACTACATTACCACCACATTGCTCTCACGGAAGTTCCTTTAGGCTGAGGAGGCAAGTGTCAGGTTAATTAAATGGCTGTACGTCAGAGACTTGATATGGAAGCAACTGTGATTGGCCGGAGATTAGCTATTCAAGTGCATAGTTCCAGCTAATTGTTCGTTTCGGCCCCGCAGCACTGTTTTGTACTCCCATCCGGGCATTTCACAGCCCGGATGTCTCGCTGGGAGTCAACGGGCCATTCACCCTCTCGGTTAGTCACAAGGTCGAGACTGGGGGGACCAACCTGTTAGATCCGGGCTGTCAAAGGCGTTCGATGGGACTAGAAACAGTGCTGCGGGGCCGAAACGAACCAGTGACCTATCTATTAGTATAACCGGAGATGTGCGCGAAATAGGCTAGGGATCAAGCTTGCTTCCAGGAGTGCTACTGTGCGCGCAACCTCTGAACGAAGTTTGAAGAGGGTCTGATGAAATCTCATCTGGTAAGGAGGAAACAGTGGTGAAAATATTGATGGACACTGACCAAGGCTTTCATGCGGAAGCCGTGTTCGCACCTTGATAGGCGTCCGTCAATGTTTTCACCAATGAACGATATCTAAAAAAATCCAATCTCCAGCTCATGCACAGCTTCCGACTGACCTTCAGTTTCTCGGCGAGTTCGAGCACCATGACGATGCTGTGCGCGCCGATAGGCTCGTGGAGTGGTATATGGTAGGCGAAGTCGACCAGCAGCTCGATCATGTCACCTTCTCAGTCCTTGATCTCAGCTCGGATGGGCGGGCACCCCACCTCTTTCCTTTGCTCGGGAGCCATGCTCTCTTTGGCAAGAGTAAAGAGCCTGTACCAGCCTGAATATCTGCAGGTAAACAAAGGAAGAAAAGACAAAGCCATTGAGAATAGGGTGCACACTAAGTGTCAATCAGTTGTGGACTTCGACACAAGAAAACGCTGAATACTGACGCCGCTTCGGCAGGCAGCACCGAATTTAAATCTTCGGCCTGCTCTAAAACGCGTTAACATGTACTGTGCCGTTCGACCGAATACAGCCACAAATTGCAGGGAAACATCTGACGTCGACTTTATATGCTCAGAAAAAAAAGAGTTCAGGCAACTCTTCCATGGCAAGCATTCTTCAGACCTCGAACCGTCACCACCGAAGCTATCTGGTTGCACATTCCAGACGGAACGTCCAACCAGCAACAAGCAGTGGACCGCACGCACTTTAAGATAGCCGGAGCTCGTCATACGCAAGGCGAGAAGTGGGTTAAGAACGCCGCGTAACGAACTGCCAGTAACGAACCCTAAGACATAGGGTCACTCAGAATTCTCCGCCTGCATATGTACAGTGGCGGATCGGCGGCCGTCACGGAGGAATTGCACTTGGTAAGACGACGGCTAGCAACTACCATGAGCAGTGACTGAAGCATTCCGAGACGAAATGTCCAACCGACACTAGTAGCGCATTAAGGCAGTGTGCATAGGAGATAAAAGTGTCACAATTGACGGCACTTACTTGTCAGACATCACGAAGCGATGCGCCCAAATTTCCACGTCGTCAGTGGCGCGGAAAACGACGTCACAGAACTGACGCGTCTTCCGCTGTTCCCTTAGTCCCGGCATGGTCCTGGCCGCGGCGCCCGGCGCGAAGTCCCGCTGTCGGCCATCGTCGATGAAGAGCTGTGGCGCCTCGAACGACGCGGTGAGCATGTTGTCCTTGTCGGCACCGTTGACAGCGGGATCCTTCACCGCTGCTTCAACGGCGGCGCACATCTCGGGCAATGCCACGAAGGATCAAGCGACGGGAAGCTGCGGTAGGCTGACCAGGAGGAGCCCGCGGACAACCGTCGTCCTTCGGGCACTATAGGACCAGAGCAACCAGGGACAGCCGTACGGCGGTGTGACCTAGAGCCGACTGAGCAGCTGCCCGGGCTTGGCGGTTTATATAACCCACGGAATCGGTTTACCGGCTTTTTTCGCGCGCTGCGTGGCGCGTAATTGGCCGTTGCTGCCTTTCCCATCGTCTTCTTTGTTGTTGATACCGTAATTTTAATACCATAAAGCCCGATTAGCAAGTCAGGTCCACGTTCTAATAGCATGGTTCCTCTGAACTATGTCTGGTTTTGCGACACCAGTTCAAATTGTGCCTGTTAAGATTCGCGTCACCCTGTCCAAGACGGCGAAAAATGACTCGTAGAGGAGCTCGACCAAATAAGCAACAGTTGGTTGTCTAAAGTTTCAAAAGACGACGCTGAAGTTCCTGCGCGATGCCGCACTGCCCGCGGAATCGGTTTACCGGCTTTTTTCGCGCGCTGCGTGGCGCGTAATTGGCCGTTGCTGCCTTTCCCATCGTCTTCTTTGTTGTTGATACCGTAATTTTAATACCATAAAGCCCGATTAGCAAGTCAGGTCCACGTTCTAATAGCATGGTTCCTCTGAACTATGTCTGGTTTTGCGACACCAGTTCAAATTGTGCCTGTTAAGATTCGCGTCACCCTGTCCAAGACGGCGAAAAATGACTCGTAGAGGAGCTCGACCAAAAAAGCAACAGTTGGTTGTCTCAAGTTTCAAAAGACGACGCTGAAGTTCCTGCGCGATGTCGCACTGCCCGCGGAATCGGTTTACCGGCTTTTTTCGCGCGCTACGTGGCGCATAGTTGGCCGTTGCTGCCCGATTGGTAAGTGAGGCTTACATTCTATTAGCAAGGTTCCTCTGAACTACGTCTGGTTTTGCGACACCAGTTCCAGTTGTGCCTCTTAAGGTTACGATGTCTTGTCCCCCCGTTCAATTTATATTCACACAGGGCTGGTCTGGCGATATCACCCCTATGCAACTTTTGTTTAGAAATGGAAACAATAGATCACTATTTTCTGTCATGTCGCTGATACAGAGAACTAAGAAAAAGGCTTCTCGTTATCGCATTCGCTAACCTGGAGCTGAACTTCACAAGTGACAGTATACTTACCTTCGGTGCTTCGGATCTGGGCTTCAGCCACAAGAACGCTTTTGATGCTCTTTGCAGTTGCCTTCAGGAAACAAAATAAATGCGACTTTAAATTCCTACTTGACATAAATGACAAGTGGTAATATGGAAATCATGACTTGTCATGTGCGACATGACTTGCATGCCACGCTCATGGCGCGCTCGCGGCCGTTTCGTTAGCTTGAGATACACCAGTTTGGTATTGAGTGACATGACTGTATGACGAACATAAATGACAAGTGGTAATATGGAAATCATGACATGTCATGAGCGACATGACTTGCATTCCACGCTCATGGCGCGCTCGCGGCCATTTCTTTTGCGTGATATACACAAAATTTGGTATTGAGTGACATGACTGTATAACGAACATAAGTGGCAGGTGGTAACATGAAAATCTTGGCATGCATGTCATGTACAATACCATTTACATGCCATGCTCATGGTGCGCTTGCGTCCAGTTCGCTAGCTTGACATACACCGAAATTGGTATATCGCGACGTGACTGTATGACGAACACAAATGACAGGTCGTAACATGTAAAACATGACATGCAAATTATGTCAAGCATGATTGGCTCCTTCCTGGCTGCTTTGCAATACATCGATTCCCACAGTGCGTGGGATCTGCAGGCTTTTTTAATAATGAACCAAATCAGAAAAGGGCAAAATTTCACGGAAGCGTAAAACGTGCCAAAGTATATTTCTCTTTTAAACGAATTGTAATCAAACTGCGACAATTCCTCATCGTAACATGAACTCAAGTAGGCAATTTTGAATTTAAAAAAAATCAGAGTGATCCTTTATCTCCTTGGATCAAACTGAGTCAGATGCATTAAATCAATACTGCTTCAACAAACACGACCAAAAAAAACCAACGTGACCGGGTCCAATTTGTTTTATTTGGGTCCTAGTAGCTTTCCTATATTGCTTTCTTTCGACAAGCCTTGCGCTGCATATCATGGCCTTCTTTCACTCCAAGAGAGTATATTTGAAATAAAAGACAAATGAAATGAAGGTACTGGGCACCGCTTTATTTCTTGAAGAAGAAGCGGTCCGAAACGGCGTGGAATCAAATGAGCTAAGAAGAAGACGAAGAAGAGCTGAAACAGTTTTGAGGCTACAAACAAATAAATAAACGAACAAACAAACAGCCAAGCATTTTTCTGAAGGCCCTCAAGGTGCCAAAAGCGAAAAAACGCTGCTGGTAGTCCAGAATGGTACGCATCTTTCCTGGTAGGACCACTCGCTCTACAAGTCTAGTTATCATCGTTACGCCAATGCAACAAAAGGCGGCACCGACGGAAGCACAAGCATGGTGTTAATGTTGTCTCAAAATATTGCTGTAGCATTCACTTGCTGCGATGTAGACGTTCTTTCACGAGCTAAGTCTAGCCCAAGTGAAATGTTACAATCTCTAAAAGCCAATACAAATTTTACTCTGGAATACTGACGATAGTAGGCTACATATATTTTAGCCGGAATATAGATTTGAGGTATTTTGGTGACATGAGCGCACTGGCGAAAAAAAATGTTGGAGCTGGCCCGACCATATGATTCGTAGCAAAAAACTGCGTTTTTTTCAGTTTCAGTTAGAGCGGACTTGGCTTTTTTAGAAGAAAAGCGCCACATATGTATGATCTGGCTAGAATAGTTCCATTTCTACCACGCTGGTATTTCGAGCTCAGATAGCCCGGCGTTTTGCAATACTACTAATAATAATAATTTGTGGAGTTTGATGTGCCCAGATCCACGGTATGGTTATCAGGCACTTCATGGTGGAGGACTACGAAAAGTTCTAGCGCTTGTATTCCTTAACAAGCACTTACATCAAGGAGGCTCGCGCACTTATAATGGCCTCAAGCATTTCGTCTCCATAAAAATGCCTCCGCCGCGGTCTGTATGGAAGCCACATCATTCGCGTCAGCAGTCGAGCACCGTAACTGCTGTACCAATTTTGTTCGCTTTGTATATTTTTGTCTTTTATGATTGCGAGTATCACGAGGTCAACAAAAATCTATATTTAATGTGTATTCCATAGAACCACAGCTGTCTATGTGACCTACGTTGTCTCGTGACTCAGTAGCGTAATGTGTTGGGATAAATGGCGCTGAAAGGTCCTGCGTAAAAAGTTAATATCTCATGAAGCACGTGAATGTATGTCTAACAACTCTGGAACTGAAGCAGTATTGTAGGGGCTCATTCGAAAAACATCGCGTCGTCTAAGTAGCATCAGGTGGCATTCTATATTCCAAAGGAAATTTTACATTTCACTTCTGGTTCTAGTCACTCGTTTGCGTTCAGAGAATCTGGTCATAATTTTTGTCACCGGCAGTTCATGGCAGCAATACATGCACCATGCATTATTAAGGTTCGCAATCAGTGTGAACGCTTGCTTAGTTTTCATACAAATAAATGCTATTAGTTGCACTTTCTAAGAAAGCGTAGCAGTATATTTTTAGTGGGACGTCAGGTGGAAAGGTGGTTAAAACTGCCTGGTGGGCAAACAGACTTACGTAGTATTGCGTTACAATATGCACTACCAGGAGGTAAACTTGATCACTGTGTCTATGAGAAAGCTCATATATGTATGTAAGTCTGCTAGGCGTAACGCTGCTCTTCGGTATTGTTTTCTTCAATAGTAAGCTGGCAGATTTCGCGGGTGAGCTTATTCTAACAGTGCGAAGTATAGCGGGTAAAAAACATGCGCACACATGAAAAATTGATTCGATCACCATTTTCAACAGATTTTGATCAATTAGCTTCTTGAAACTAATGTATTTCTGACGTTTGTAGTGAATTCTGCTCGATCGATTATATAAATGGATCTCCAAATACGAGATCTAAAACAGGAGCATGCAAATCCACAACAAAATATAGCCAGATTTAAATTTAGTGCATTATTTTTTTATTATAAATTATATATTGAGTAATAAATCTGCGTTTTCTAAATGGCTTCTTCACATGGCTCAACTTAAATGATCTAGTGATTGTAACGTAAGTATACGAACTTTCCCACATGAAGAATTCATACTCGAAAGTCGTAGTAAGGTTTATTTCCACTAATCATGCAAAAATACATGATGATTGCGGTGCGTGCTAAATCCTGGTAGACCTATTGTTCAAAGTGAACAGCTGGAGAGGAAAATTATGTGGGCCTTCTTCTCAGGAAAAGCGTGATGCAGCAACGTCATGTCAGTAGAATTAAGTGCGGAATGTAGAGTTTCGGTAGTACTAGCACGGCCGCTGGATTAAAAAGCGCCGTGGTACTAGAATGCCACTCAAACAACGTTCACTTTTGCGAATGGGTTCAAAAAAATGTACTGCGTTTCCAGAGTTGCACAGACTTTCGTTAGTTCAATTGGGCAGCCGTGTGTAAAAGACTTTAATTGTTTCCTCCGCAATGGCAAGCGGACCCGTTTCACCGGACAGGTGCTGTGAACGATGAGAAGTGTCAAGGAAAACAAAAACTTAATTTTTTTGCATTTCATTAGATCACAGTTTTTAACATATTCTCTCTCTCTCTCTCTCTCTCTATATATATATATATATATATATATATATATATATATATATATGTATATAGTGTGACATGCGAGCCCCCCCCCCCCCCCGCCCCCCGAACAAAATTCCTGGCTACGCCACTGATAGGAACGTCTGCGGGGCCGTCTGCTAATTCCTGGGTGACGCAAGGAGATTACCTTGCTAATTCACTGAACACAATGAATTCATAAGAAACCAAAATAAAAACCGTTATTTCATTAATAATCATCATTAAATCTCCCAAACCACAAAACATTAATAATTTATTACGAATTATTGTTTGAATTGACAAAAATTCCTGTTTATTTTTTATTTAATTATTTTTCCACGTCACGAAAATTACCATATCCTATTTTTTTAAAAAAAAAGGTCGCATTTCACTTTCCCTGCCTTTTGCTTAATTTTCGCATTCACGTTAACGGATGGCATATTGGCCAATCCCCCATAGTGGGTAGCAGCCAGACCTAAAGAACGAGCCAGCAAGCAAAGAATGCGACAGCATTGACTGACGGTGGTGGTGGTGGTGGTGACGGTGACGGTGACGGTGACGGTGACGGTGGTGGTGGTGCAGGCTCCGCTCTGACGCTGCAGGAAGCTTGGTCACCGGGCCTAGGATCGGGCGGCAGTATCCTTATTTCGTATTGAGAGTTTGTATTATTGTTACCGATCATTCCGGTGTCTTTATTTGTTGTATCGGTCTTTCTGAGCTTAAGCGAGTCAGTCCATCCAGATGTCATTTTCATCTCCTGGTCAAGGGCACTCCCTTGGCTAGCTTCTATACCGGCCAAGGATTGGCCGATTGATTCCTTGTTACGCAGTGGAGTCAGCAACGTCCCTGTGGCTCTGGTGCCTACCAACGGGGGCACGATACCGATGAAGAATCCAAAGGCGATTCAAGCGGAGCTTCGGAAAGCCACTTCGCATTTCCAGCAAATCACCGAGGTTCGACAGTTCGGACGCGGAGGCATTCTGTGCTGTTCTGCAGATGAGGAGTGCGTTCGAGAGCTTTTAAGTTGTTCTGAGTTTGCAGCGCATCCGGTGAGCCCGTTTATTCCAGCACATCTTGCATGTTCGAAAGGCATAGTCCGCGGAGTAGATACCAGCCTGACACCGGCAGAAATACTGGATTTATTTTCGGTGGCAGGTGTAGTTTCAGTATACAGGTGTACCCGAATGATTGACAACAGGAAATCACCTACCGAGTCGGTGATTGTGACTTTCGTAGGAACAGTCAGACCTTCTGAAATTAAGGCATGGCCACTCATATATAAGGTAGAACCACTTTCTCCCAAACCACTACAGTGTTTGAGATGTTGGCGTTATGGACACAGCGTAAAAGGGTGCAGGTCAGTAGCTAGATGCCGTCTATGCGGAGAGAGCCATGACAGCCGCGATTGCAGCTCCGAAGAAGAGAAGTGCTGTTTATGCAGTGGAGCGCATCCTGCAGACTCCGCAGACTGTGTGGCAAAAGAAAGAGAGCTCAGTGTATTGGAAATTGTGGAACGCAAGCGGTGCTCTCGGAGGGAAGCAGTTGCGGAACTGCAGGAAAGAGCAAAATGCTATGCGGGCGTTACAGCTCGCCATACTACTGCCATGGATGCATCCTTCGCAAAATCTATAGCAGAGGCCATAGAGAAGGCTACGGAAAAGGCAATGGATCGTCTGGCAAGCAATCTGTTTGAAACCTTGGCACAGATGCTATCAAACCAGTTGACCCAAATTCTTGGTGTCGCGACTGCGCAAGATCAGGATTCGCAGGCATCGATGATTCCACACCGTACGGAGATGGAAAAATTGACAGAACATCAGCGATCT
>JALIZH010023194.1:0-20867 GCA_030522465.1 Rhipicephalus appendiculatus
CGCCAGAGAATCTCAGCGTCCACCAGTTCTCCCTGGGTAATACAGTGTAAAAATTAAAAGCACTTACTGCTTCCTCGCTCAAGCCACTGGAACGACGCGTTTTATTCTTTTGCAATAGCAATATCAATTTGTGCCTGCCATGAGGCGCTTTTTTTGCATTTTTCTCCTCGCAACCCCCGCATGCTCCACTGTAGAACCGTGACACCAAACCAGTTTTATTTTGAACGCTGCAGGAATAGCTAGTTCAATGGGGCACACGCTGATGTCGGTGCATTCCACGACAAAATGGGTGACGATGCGACTATTGCCGGCACCGTGCCACAACGGATCAGCTCGTGCATCGCACTCATGGACCTATTCTTGAACCAGAACCATGCTGTCGTTTCAAGCTGCGTAAAGGCCGACGCCACTACAGAGGTCAACAGGAACAAGGGAGGCGTCATGGAGGTGATCGCACGAATCCTTGGTACGTTCAATGATTTCGTCAAGTTGTACCTGGTAAAGCAATTAAATAAGAAGAAAATTGCGACAAGGAGAGGCAATTGTATAATTTTGCGGTGGTAATTCAAATAATCTAAGCAAGAAACAAACAAGTAGGGATCTGCGAATATGACGTTTTCAACTTTGGCGCGAACTGAAATTATGAACATCACTTGTGAATCAAATCGAATAATTGGTGAATGTTTTCCGATGCACACAGTAGAAATCGGCATTTCTGCAAAAGATCACTCGTTCTTGACCAATCAGAGATGAAAAATCAATTTTATGTCGTAAAAATAACGTATAGGAAAATTATGCATTGTACAACACTACTGCTTGACAGTACCACAACTGCAGTTCTATAATTCTGCCATGAAGCATAGCTGATTGGTATGTTTGGGGAGCAGCCACACCGTTGTGCGTGTCTGAATTTCTCGGGACAGCGAGAACAGCCGCGAACTTGAAACACTAGTTCTGATTACGCATCTGTTGTTACGCATAAGTTTACTATAAGCAGAAGTTGTGGCGCAAAATACCACATTGAATGTTTTTTCCAGCAGAGAACACGAACTAATTGACAGGCAGGGTGTTGGTTCGGGCGTTTGTTGCCGGTAATTTATAACTTCAGTTAACGTCAATTCAATCTAGGCAGAAACACAGAAAGACAAAACATGCACAAGCACTTGTGCACGAAGTTTCGTCTTTCTGTTCCCTTGCCTAAACCACTTAAATATTGTTTACCATACTTAGCTAAACGAGGGTAACCGAGAAAGAAGTTAACTAAACCACTCGTATCTGCTACTTAAGTACGAGCCTCCTCCAGTTCCGCGAATTGACTTATACGTTGGTGAAAACCGGAAAATAATAAACGCGAAGCATTTCAGTGAACTGCAGGCACTTTCAGCGTTTCTATTTACGTATCTATCTATATAGCCGCCTACGCCTGGGTGCTCTCGTGATCGCCTCCTTAACTTGGTGTAGACCAAAGTTAGTATGGGAGGGTTTGACGAATATGTTTAGCTGGTCATGACATGAATAACGCGAAATTCCCATCGCGTACGTCGTCAAACCCTTTCCGCCGCAACGCGTCTGGCACATACCCACATACCATGAACCCGCGATATGCGTTGATGCGCCACAGGTGTTTGAAAGTTTATACGACGCCTCCTCTATTTTATAAATGCCAGCCGTTCACCGCCCTCTCCTCTAGCCTGCCCTACTCTTAGCCTGCCCTACTCTCGCCCATCACCTTAGCCTTGTGTGCCTTGCGTTCATGGGGGAGAGCACCCCCTCATGTAGTGCCTCACGAAGGAAATCATATGAAGTCATTTGTGTACAGATCCGTGGGGCGGCGTCTTGCATCCCTTCTGCGTTGACTATTTTTGGCGGTCACGCTGGCTCTGTAAGAGACACGGTATTTTGAGATAGCGCGTCTCCATTCGTGGCGCGCTATGTGGCGAGCACTTTGTTGAGCCAACTCAAACAGCGAGCTGCTTTTAGTCGTGCGGACACTTTAAATGGTTCTGCACAAGGATGCGCACAGCACACGGCAGCACGTCACCGGTGGAGCGCTTAGTTTGTTGCCCTAGTAAAGGCATGCAGTACGCTTCTTACAGCGCTGCGCGAGAGGCTGTGCCGAGCAGATGGCTCAAAGGTGCTCATCGCGGCGGAGTTGGCGGCTCATATTCATACTGGCGTGTCCGCCAGTGGTCACTGTCTCGTCCACGTTCCCGTTCTTTTTTGTGAAACATATCCATACTTCGACATCGCGGCCTTATCGCCGAAGTTCGAATCCTTGGTCGTCTGGAAAATACAGTTAATGAAAGCGGGGGAAGAGGTTTGGAGGCACATTGTGGCTTGGGCAACACAGAGTTCAGGCTAATGTTTCATGACAAAAAGTGATTTATGATAAGTACTAACCGGTGGAATAGGGTGAGCATCCGCGGCTTGGACAGTCCCGGCGAACACATTAAGCTTCATGAGAATGGGTCGGAGGTTCGTAGGAAATAGGTTTCAGTGGTTACTGCTTGTAAAGCGGGTAGGTAATATCGAGGTTCTGCTGCAGTTGGCAGTCATTCCAACAGCTTCACGGCACCAAGCTCGACGTATTCAAGGAAAGTTAACATTGTTATCCCCTTTTCGCGATCACCTGTTTGTTTGACAACTTAATCAAGTACGTAAAACAGTAATACTATAGACAAATGCACCCCCCATCTCCACAATGTTCCACATCAAGTAAACAAATAAGAAAGCATACCCACGAAAAAAAAAATACTACAACGGAAGCTTATTTTTCTTGAAAACTTCTAGAACGTGAGGCCGGTGATAATAAAACATTTTTATATTCGATTTCAGATTGGGCTTTTCATTTTCTTAATTTCATTCGGTATTCGATTTTAAAGCTAATATTAGGTATAAGCGCAACCCTACTGATATGCAATATGTCATGGTTAGCATCCTCAAAGGACAGTGGGCTGATAGCGTAACAGTAGGGCTCTGGTATTTCCCTATTCATTTAGACCGTGCGGTACTACAGAATGAAGCACCACAGTCTTTACCTTCTGTTAAGAACACGCCTCGCCATGGCCGACTGTTCGACATACGGGGATGCGATCAGGCGGTTTTTGAACCAAATAAACTTAGCGCGGCGCAAGGAACATCTGATCATTGGTAGCCAAGTGCTGCTCCTCGTTGCTACTTTCCTTAGGCAACTTTTCCAAACGACATAGCTCACGTCCATTCACACATGGCGTAACCTAGTAATGCGCGTTGTGTAATATGTGGACAGTGAAACACTCTGAAGGCTTTTTCTTGTTATTACCAGATAGGGCAGAGTGGTTCGTCGACTACTCGAAGCTGTTAATAAATAAATGTACTGCGATTCAGTATTGCAGTATCCAACAAGTTGGACAAAATGTTATGAAAGGTAAAATTACTCTCCACACGTATCCAGAATGAAGCTACAAGGAAAGGCATATCTATTTCCCAGAAAGAAGAGCTTCTCTGCTGAGGAAAACCTTGCGCTTGTCCTGAAGTAGAACCACAGATTAATAAGTTTCAAGGCGGTCGCTCTACCGACCTTACGAAAATCGAGCATACATTTCTGTGCTGCTTTGTGCTACAAACGGGTGGATGCTAATTCAATCAACTGTATTGCACACGGGCTGAAACATGTTCATATTGATTCCTACCCGCCAAGCAGACACAGGATATGCAAGTTCAGCGCTCCGGCTCACACGAGCCTCCGAAAAAGGAATGACTCGACGCGCTCTCGTTTGCACGTGCTACCTTCTCGCCCGAAGCGCAGTTAAAACTTTAATTACAGAGTTTTACGTACAAAGACAAGCATGATGTTATATAGTGCGCCGTAAGAGCAGTTTTTAAGTCCTTCTAACCCGTAGAGTGCACGAAACTAAACTACACGGCCCTGTTGCCGTTTCTCTTGGTCGAAATTTGACTGCCGTGCTTCTTTAGTCGAACCCCTACCGGCAAGCTTAGACGTGCAATGACGAAGCGGCTAAGTCACCACGGCAAGTATTAAATCTCTTCGTGGAATTAACGAAATTAATGCATCGACCTAAAGCAACAGCAGGCCAGTGCTCATCATTGTAACCGGACTATGCTTCAATTATACATTGTCAGTACACAGACGTCAAAGTAAATGTAACAAGTAAAGTGAAAAGAAAACAACAGCACTACAAAGCTTCGAAATTGTGGTGCATCACGTTACATAAACATTTTGTGTCGCCCTTGCAGGCGTCAAGGATCCCCTCAAGACTGAACCCAGCTGTTTCCTTGGGCGAACTGGGCATGGACTCACTGATGGCCGTAGAAGTGAGGCAGGCTATCGAGCGACACGTCAGCCTCACGCTGTCCATGAAGGAGATCCGGTCACTGACCATCGAGGGGTTGCGGCAGTTAAGTGAAAGCACAGCAGCCAACGAGCAAGCCTAATACTGCCCAACACATATCGTTCAATAAAATGTCTGAACTTCACTATCAAATATATTTCATGAAAACAATTTCACACGACTAAATTAATCATTTATAGCATGCAAGTGTCGCGTTAAAAAGTATAATGTTCGACTAGATGTGTGTTCCTTACGTTGACAACACAAATGAACACAGCAAGTTCTTCTTATGTTGAATCTTCCTGGTGCACACTGTCGCAGCTGCGATCATAGGCGTATCTACCGGGGGGGCAAGGGGGGCTCTAGCCCCCCCACTGAGAAAAAGTCAAAGGGGGCGGAGCCCCCCCCACTTTCGACAGTGGTCACTTTCGGCTGCACATTGAAAAACCATCAACTGAGGAGAAGTTTTACTTCTATACAGCAATCATTTATGTATATAATGAAATTTGTCTTTCGCTTCTGCTGTAGAGATTGTCTTTCGCGTATCACGACCACGCACTGTAGGTGCTCTGCGGTGCTGGCCGTTTATGAGACGTTTGCGCGCTGTGAGCTGCAGCACTGGAGAAAGGGCTATCGCTGAGTGGGGGCTCTATAACGTTGGAGCATCCCGTCTTAAATTTATTTTTACTCTGCCTGGCCTGAAATTTATATAATTGGTCGACAAAAATACGGGCAGGAACCAGTAAACGTTTTAAGGACTCACACGCTCCTCTTGTTTCAGAATACTATTTTTCTTTGATCGGAAAGGAATAACATTACCGCTGCTCTATACCCAATTTTCTACCAGTAAATGAGTGTCCAGAAGTGTTGAGTATTTTAGTTGGGCCGCATTGGGGGAGCTAAGAAGAATGTTACCGCTTTATTTTCCGATTAAACTGTTCGCAATTGCTTATCATATGGTAGCTTGCAGCGATAGCGCCGGCTTGAAACAAGGCAAGGAACAAGGCAGTGGACTTCAGTACATCTAGAAGCCCAACTTTCATGCTTCGCCCGCAACTCGATCTACCGGACCAGAGAAATGGTCAAGTTCTACGGTTTCCCGCAGGAAACTACGGAGACTGAATTAACAGCCGGGCTAGTTGGTCTTGTGCCATCTCGAATTGACTAGTACAAGCCAAATACAACTCAGGCGGCAAAGAAGCACACATGCGCAGATCTGTTAATTTCTCTTCCTCCCTCTCTCACTCTGCAAGGATGAGTTCACAGAGTTGAATACGCGCTCAAACAGCTCAACATCGTTATACTACAATTGAAAATATTCATTATACTCGTATGAACCCGTCTCGCCAACTGAGCTGCTATAAGTAGCCATTGCCAATCTCATCGGCGGGCAGCCTTCCTGAACTGCATTCAGAATGAGACATTGACCGGCCTACTCCAAGTGTTTAGCTATTGTTCAGCATAGTAGTGCGCTGTTTAGTATGCACACGTCATTTTAACACCGTCAGGTTTCACAGATTTGTGACGTCGCTTATCGAGCAAGCAATTTTATTACACACCGACATTTTTTGACAAGTGGTGAAGAACCGATGCTTAAAAACGTGCCCCAATAAAAATACTGTATTCTCTTATTTTTTATGCAGTCCTGCATGAGTGGTCATTACGCGATGGATCATATTGGGGTGATATGATGCATCGCGTTACGAGCAGGTGCTGTGTGCATGACCGGGAAAATTTCGACCAATAATAAACTGCTAACGACTAATGCGCATGAAAACAATGCGGGGTAGTGTAAAGTTATAATTAGCCACATTTTTTCAAAGAAAATTTGTGCTTACATCGTTTGCACAGGCTTCTGCTGTGGCGAATGCAAATGCAAATGTGGCAAATGCAAATACGATGAGGATAAAAAATGTGCTACGGCCCTGATACTACAAATTCTTACTTAATAAAAAACTTGTGGTTCAGAAGATGAAAATAATTATAATGTAATAATAGTAATGCTAACAATGCGCTAAAAATATTATTACTAGGAGCAAACAAGACAAAATATAACGTACGAAAACCAGAACATGTGCAAGAAAGTGCAGTACTAATTACGGAAAAGAGAAAGTGCAGTCACTGTTACCTACATTAAAAAAAAACGAGAACATTCGTGAGCAGCTCCAAGGCGTTAACAAACTTTCATTGAATGAAATTAATCTATGCTACTGGGGACGCCGCCATCGACATATTGTATTCATGCATAAACTTGTGTGGGCAATGTATAAAAAGTGTTGCTTTTAATACTGTTGCATGCATAACACATGTACCTATGGTTGTCCCAGTGTATGCTACGTAAAACTGACTGTACTTTTTTGTATAATGTTATTAAACTCGGATTACCATATTCTATCTCTGTTTATGAAAAATCACATCAAATTGAATGCAAATGAAGTTCTGTCGTCTCTCTCTCTCTCTCTCTCTCTCTCTCTCTATATATATATATATATATATATATATATATATATATATATATATATATATATATATATATATATATTGTCACGTGCTTGCGGCAAGAAAGCAAGAAAGACGATGATACATTATGCATGTGCCATGTAGGACAGTAGAAAGGAAGAAGAAGAACTCGTTCTTGCGCTATTAAAGAGACCGACCTGCTTCGGTTATCTCGATCTCTGCTGCGTCAAGACCTCTGCTTTGACGTTGTGACACTGGTGGAGGTGCTGGAGCCTACAACCTGATGCAGGACAACCTTGCTCGGACCCGTTCCCCCCAGTCCGGAGCCTCAGCCCCTCGTCACGACTCCTGTGCACCGCTTCAGCAGGCGCCTACTAGGCCTAAGTCCGGAGTCCGCACCTATTCCTCCTTTTACCACCATGGCAGCTCCTACCACGTCCACGGTTCCCCTTCCATCGCAGGCACCTGTTCCCTCGCAGGTGACTCTTGAACATCCTCGCGTTCCGGAAATTTTCCGTGGGGAAGAGTATGAGGATGTCGAGGACTGGCTCGAACAGTTCGAACGGGTCGCTGTAGCCAATCACTGGAGCGAGCAACAGAAACTTGGCAGCGCCTATTTCGCACTGGAAAATAGCGCTCGCACGTGGTACGAGAACCGCGAGGCTACTTTCCAAACTTGGGACAATTTCCGTCGCAAGCTGCTCGACACAAGAAGAACTCGTTCTTGCGCTATTAAAGAGACCGACCTGCTTCGGTTATCTCGATCTCTGCTGCGTCAAGACCTCTGCTTTGACGTTGTGACAATATATATCAATGAGAATAGTTCGATGGGCCAGTTGTCTTGGTTCAGCAATGGGTTGTAACACAACGGAGGCGTTGTCAACAAGGATAAAATATTTATTTAGTTCCCAACAGTTTCGGGAGGGGACCTCCCTTCGTCAGGGGTTCAGTTAGACTATCGTCTCTAGCGGCGTCCACTCGCCTTCGACAACATCTAAGAGGAAATGGGAAAGAGGGAACAAAAAAAAAGGAAGAACCCCCCTCGACACAACACAACACGACAAATTAAGAAAAATTGTCCACAGTCGAGGGTCGTTGAGCGTCCACATCTGCTTATGATCTCGTGTTTACCGGTCCTCGTGGTGCGGAGGGCCACCCAAAGCTGTCGCCGCGGCGGCCAGGACGAGTCTGCGCCGCCACACGTGGCGGCGCGGACTCGTATATATATATATATATATATATATATATATATATATATATATATATATATATATATATATATATATCCAACCGAGTGAGGAAGTCTTGGCCCCCGCACTCGCGAACGAGTTGGTACGCCACTGCTGCGATTGTTTATTATTACTGTTATCGCTTCAAAAATAATTCTTGAGCAGACGGTGCCACTTTTTGTAGTACTCTAAGCGCAGTTACATCTAAGTCAGCCTGCAACAGCAAGTAAATCATTGTTTACTGGCTACGTGGTTGGTGAAACAAACTATTGATTGTACTCTTTTAAGTGTATGGTAGTAATCGTGATATAAATGTGAAGAAAGTAAAGTGTAGAAAAATACAACTTGCCGCCGGCAGGGACAGAACGTGCAACCTTCGAAACGAGGGTTGCAGGTTCGGTCAATCAAAATAGTAATATTTAACGTCCCCTATACCTTCCATCGCTTCATTATCTAGTTGTTTTCATTAAGGTTGTATCAAACAAAGCAACGGGCCCTCAATATTGCCTTGTTTCGTGAATTGCATTACACGCGTTACGCATTCCCGCATGTCACCATGGGTAGGAAGTGGGTGCAGCGCACGGCAGAATAGGCTTCCAAAGCAACGTCGAGAGGCGCCACTGCTCTTATCGTAACACTGCTACCTCCGCTTCCGCGCACGCGCAGAGCTCTCGGATTGCACCTGTGGTTCGTCACAATGTAACTATTGCTGACTAACAGTGCTCCGGGCCAAATGAGGAGCGCATGCGCGCACGTGTCCTTGCTGCCGCCGCTGCCAAATCAGGCGGCAAACAGCCTTCACCGGTGCCGTCTTATCCACAGCAGTGCATATCTCGGTCGCGCGAGCGTCACGAGCAAACTTGAACTTGGGTTCCCTTTAAGAGCCACAGCGATCGCGATCGTGCCAATGGGTAGATCATGCTATGTCGTGCTAGATAGCTACGCATCGAAACTGAAGACGCTACAGAGACCCACACCGCAACACCGTTCCTACATCAGTCTCACCGTTGCTAGCAGGTTGTATCACGTTACGAATGCAGAGCCTCTGAACGTCTACCCCAGCGATCACAAGGGAATTCGGTGCAAGTGTAGAGTCGTCCGTGGAACTGTGAGTGGCTATGTGTCATTGAGGGCAATGAGATCTAAAATAAAGACTATGCAACTTAATGCACTGTATGTTGATTCAACTTCAAGGTTCAAGAAATACTACCATAAACCAGCAATCCCATCACACATGCGTAGCATCGGGTCACCCCTCTACTCTAGGAATGATCTACTCTACGGAGCAGCGCCCACGTCCCACATCCCCACAGCGCATGCGCGTCCTCTTTCCCTCTCTCCTCTAAGAATCCTCTACTCTACGGAGCGGCTCCCGCGTCCCACACCCCCCACAGCGCATGCACGTCCCCTTCCCCTCTCTCTCCTCTCCTACGGCCCCCCCTTCCTTTCCTCTAGGAATCCTCTACGGAGCGGCACGCACGACAGGTGGTGTGACAGCTGCATGCGCCGCTGGGGGGCGCCACGGTAGTTCCGCAGTATGAAAATGACGGAGCGCGCGCGCCTCATTCTCTCTCCTGTGCAGCACCGCGATGAGCGCCCGGACCACTGCCGCGAAACGAGAGCGGCGACGTTCCTCCCGCTCAAGCTAATTATCTCCCCGCTGCTTCGCATCCACACATGGTTCCCTTTAGCGGGAGATGGGGAATTTTTTGTATTACCAGTTTCTTAACACGTCACATGTATCAATACTGGACACTTCCTACAATAACAGACACCACTGCAGCAATGTCAAGACAGATATGAGGAATGAAACAATTAGAATTCCTTGAGGTAAGCCAGGGGCTCAACCCTGGAAAGCCAGTCAGGTACGAAGTCTTGTTGTTTCAGTATATCAATGTACTGAATCATGCTCTCGCGAAAAAGCACGTGTGCAGGTCGCCTGTCAGGGTCGCAGTGAAAACCAGCCATCCTAGCCCGCCATAGACAATGTAGGCCAAGAAGCATTTTCACATCAAACGGCAGCCCATCCTCATTTTCTATTGGTAAAAACCTGATGCCTAGTGGGTCTAGGGGAAGTTCTTTTTTAAGCGTTCTTTGTAAAACATCCCAGAAATACACCCCTTCCCAACAGTGTAAAAATACATGATCTATTGTCTCTGGTTTTCTGATGATAAAACCATCTGAACCCCAGGGCATATAAAATCCTCGATCTTCTGAAAAAGTCATAACCGTCAAGGTGCCGGAATGTAACTTAAAGAAAAACGTTTTTGCGCTTGGCTGAATTTGCATTTTTTAACACGTTTGAGAACATTGTTGCCCTCGCCTTCCTTATTAATCAACCTAGACATAGGTATCGGAAAAATCATGTCGCATATGTCATTATGCAGTTAAAAAAAAAAGCGGCGTAGCTCAGTGGTAGAGTGCTGGGCTGCCACGCAGAGGACCCGGGTTCGAATCCCATTCTGGCATAGGTGTTTTTTTATTTATTTAGTTTTTTTCTTATTTCGTGCGAAATTGGTTACGGACACCGGCGGCGGCGGACAACTACGGCGCAGAAACGACCCTTGTTGTGATCTCATAACAGCTTTCGCTGTAAAAAAGCATGTGTTAAGAAACACACTAAGCGCTATGCTAAATGTGTATGTGTGATCGTGTACAAGACATCGTTTAGCTGTGGGCGATTTTACATCGATCAAACAGGCCGATCCATAAATATTCGGCCGAGGGAGCATGCCTTAAAAGGCTGCGCTCCCATCCGTAAATATTGCGGATGTCATCCGATTCTTCATAAGCGCGTTGTCATTGGGCGCTATATCAAGCAGCGCGCACGCGAGATAAGCCAAGATTTTCACATTCAACAGCAAAGTGTTTCGTGTACAAGCGTGCCTTTAATTTCCCTTGACTGCAGTGAAATTATATCTCAAAAGGGTACTAGTGTGACAGCTTCTTGTTAACGTTCTCAGGCTGATTATCATTGTTTTATCATCTTCAGACCCAACAAGCAAATTCCAGGTCAACTTATTTTAAACTTGTTTGTTTTGCTCCCGAGCGTGCAAGAAAACGGGAAAAATTTATTTCGGGTGAACAATGAGAAAAAGAAAACTGGCGAAAGTTAATTATTTTACCAATTAAACTAAATTATTTAAAATTTATTTAAGTTAAGCAGCTGTTAACCGCTATTAAAACACAGATTGTACATAAAAATGATTACGACTTCATTGGAGACCCTTCTGTAGCTCTGTTACACATACTGGGTAAAGATTAACCATATAGAAATCTGCGAGGACCGAAAAGTTGACGTTTGCTGGGAACCTCTATTTTCAAACCTGCCGTGCGTCACAGATGCCCGACAAAGAGCGCCATCTCATTCAGCTTCAGTAATGTAATGCTCTCCGCATGAGAAATTCAAGTTGAAAGTAAGAAATATTTGCTTAAGAATTAGCTGGGCTTGCTCGAAGCAATGGCCCCAAATGGGGTCACTCGGACTGAAGGGGATAAATGGCCTGTATCACATATATGTGCATTTCTCCTTATGTTTCGTGGTTCTGCGCAGATACTAGCTTCCTATATATTGCAGTTGTTTTGCAATAAACCTTGGCTGTTCCTCAGCGCCTTGTTTGTGTCTTTATCTCGTCCTGTCTGAAGAGATGTTTTATTCCTCATCCATTTTGCTGCAGTTATAGTAAAATATATATGTAAAAAGATGAAATTCGAGACCACGATATAATTGGAAGGCACGCAATAATTATAAACTTATTTTGCCAGGCATTGTTTAAAGCGTACCTTAATCACTGTAAACGGGTCCTCTTGCATAACTTTTTTTAAGTGTTATAATAGCCACCACCAACGAAGCGTTATGACTTCCGTGGCCTTCGTGATACAATGTATTACTGCAGTCAATTTTGTGTTCGTTATAGCTGGCAATAGACGTATCATAGCGCCAGACATCACTTTCGGTATTACGTAGGTTGTAGAGTGTATCACGAAGGCATCTTCGTACAAGATCCATAAACAGCATTAATGATACTCGTTTGTCCTTAAGTGATGCATTGATTTTTATTTGATTGGGTCATTGTGCGACTCATCAAGAAAGGAGGATGTATAGCATTTCAATAGATGGGAGATTCCAATATGCGCAAGCATCGATCTAGTGTCATCATTGCACACAGGGTGGGCCGTGAAGTATTCTTCGGCTACTTTTCTCCGTCTTTCTTTATGAATACATAAATAACAGCGCTCAGTGAACTGCGTCGTTCGTTGTTACGTCGTGTCAGTGACGGCTACCGCACCAAACAGTATGCCCTTGTGACAGACTGCTGAGACCGCTCCTACCATCCGCAAGTTCGTAAGAAAAGCAAGTGCAGTTGCGGTTGTCCGTATGAATGGAAATAACATAGTGTATTTTTTTTACTTTGTATAGACATCGTCACGCCCGCTATATCGCTCTCGAAAACTTGAGTAACACCAACTATGAAAAAAAAATCTCAGCATATCCACAAAGTGAAAGATGATGAGTGGGCGACATAGGTCGGCACTTTAAGGGAGTACTCACTCAAACTCACTCACCACAATTTTTTCAGCCTTCGCACTCACTCACGTTCACACTCACGACCACTCACACTCATGAGTTCTCACTCACGTTCACACTCACGTCCACTCACACGCATGAGTACTCACTCATACTCAACTCACCACGTTCAAATGAGTGTGAGTGAGTGTGAGTTGAGTGCACTCATGAGTGAGTGTGCCGAGCTCCATAGGTCGGCACTTTAAGGGAGTACTCACTCAAACTCACTCACCACAATTTTTTCAGCCTTCGCACTCACTCACGTTCACACTCACGTCCACTCACACTCACGAGTACTCACTCACGTTCACACTCACGACCACTCACACTCATGAGTTCTCACTCACGTTCACACTCACGTCCACTCACACGCATGAGTACTCACTCATACTCAACTCACCACGTTCAAATGAGTGTGAGTGAGTGTGAGTTGAGTGCACTCATGAGTGAGTGTGCCGAGCTATGGTGGGCGAAGCTCCGGAGGTTCATCGGTAAACCGTGAATCTTCCGTGAATTTTCGTCCAGTACAGCATCAAAGACGTGACAAACACTGTGTGTATATATACAAGAAATTTTATTTATTCGTAAATGGTAGCTAGACGTGGCTGCCGGACCCCTTCATTATAACGGCTTTATGGCCGGTGAAGTGGAGGGATAGGGGTTCTTATATGGCTCCGTAGAGGGGATTCCTAGAGTGGAGAGAGGGGGGTGAGCGTAGAGGAGAGAGAGGAGGAGAGGACGCACATCCGCTGTGGGGATGTGGAACGCGGACGCCGCTCCGTAGAGTAGAGGATTCCTAGAGGAGAGAAAGGGGGTGAGCATTTTAGAGGAGAAAGAGAGGACGCGTGCGCCGCTCCGTACAGTAGAGGATTCCTAGAGAGAAAGGGGGGTGAGCGCTGGAGAGGAGAGAGGGGGGAGGGGATACGCATGCTCTGGAGGGGTGTAGGACGCGGGCGCCGCTCCGTACAATAGAGGATTGCTAGAGGAGAGAAAGGGGGGTGAGCGTTGGAGAGGAGAGAGAGGTCGAAGGGGACGCGCATGCTCTGGAGGGTTGTAGGACGCGGGAAGAAGGGATGGACTAAGCCCCCGCAAGCACATTCAAGGAAGATCAAGGAATGGAGTCAACCTGGGCCAGGGGAGTGGAACAGCTGCGCCAATTGCGCCATTGTGCGCCAAACTTGTTCACCTGCGCCATCCTGCGCCGAACGACCCCTGCTGCGCCAAACTCGTTTATCAGCGCCGTACTGCGCCGTAGCACTCGAATTTAGCCGGAAAGTGCGACAGCCATCAAGCCCCGTGCCCGAAAACGTGGCTGAAACATCCCGTTTTCGGTTTCATCGAAATGGATTATAGTTTCGGTTTCGCCAAGGCAGTGATCGCTCGAACATCAGCTGTGAAGTTTGATTGTAAGCGTTCGGTCACGATCGCTGGCACGCGCGCTATTTCGGAGGGCATCAGCGCGTATAGCTCGTAAACCCTTCTACGTGTTGTGCTCAACGCGAAGGGAATGTGCGAAAATAGCATCTCTCCCTGGCGCGGCAGTATTTCTTACACCAGTGTTTTGTAGAGTTACGCGATATCGGATCCAAGAGAGTTAGCTGCCAGCATTACTGCGTATAACATTACAATTTTTCGCTATCGCATTCATTGCTTCACCCTTGCGGTGAAACAATTTTTTTTGTAACTTCATGGCAGCGTTCAGAAAAGAAACGAAGGATGACGGTGACAGTGCTGAAAATAATTGGGGTGGTGTCCGGTTCCTCCAACAGCCTAGCAAAGACAGGCGCACAGGACTGCTCATCGAGGCTCCGAGCACATGCGCGTATTCGCGTCCATTTCGCCACTGTGCTTCGTTATACCGTTATATGGCGCTTATCAATTCGGCGGTTGACACTCGCGCGTTCAGGTTAAAGGAATGGGCGGCTGCACATAGCTAAAGAAGCCCCACATGTTGCACCGCAAGGGGTAAGAAATGAATGCGATAGCAACTAATTGTAATGCTATACGTAGTAAGACTGGTAGCTAAATCTTTTGGATCCGATCTCACGTTACCCTCTACAAAACGCTGGTGTAAGAGGATACGGCCACGCCAGGGAGAGCAACACTTTTCGCACAGTCTTTCCGCGATGAGAGCGCGGCGCGTCGAAGTATATGCGAACCGCCCGCTGATGGCTGCCGAGCTAGCACGAGCGCTAGCGCCTTTAGAAGAAAAGTTCACAGTTGCTGCCCGAGCGACCCCCCCCCCCCCCCTCGCCTCCGTTTCGTGCTCGTTCAAAACGGGCGGGGTGTTTCCTCTCTGCTTCGACGGCAAGCCTCCCGAGCGGGGTGATGTTATTGCATGCGCCTTCCGAGCGACGGAGATGGGCCGCCTCGTTATAGCTCTGCTTCAGCCGCGTTCGTTGCCCCCCACTCGCGCGCATTTACCCGCCGGTAGAACGTACGATGGGCGGGGGGCATGTTATCAATTTGGACTTTATACGGGACATGACGGCAACGGCGACGACAAAAACCCGTCGAGAGTGCCCATATTGCAATCGCAATAAGGCTATTGCACAATTTAGCTTAGTGTTTGAAAAAATGCAGTATTGGACAAGTGTTGCTTCTATTGTGCTGTGAAATGGGGCGTCATCTGCTCTGAACGTTCTCTCTGACTGCTCCAAACTTGCTCAAAAAAAGGCCTCTCCGGCTGCTCCAAGCCTGCTCCAAAATGCCTTTCTGGATGCTCCGAGCCTGCTACAAAAGGCACTTTTGCCCGCTTCCAGGACTGCTCCCAAACCCATGTACCCTGTTCCACCCCTGCTGGGCGACAGACACCACCTGCCTAGCCATTGCTAAGCTGCCCCTCTATGGTCTCGGCCATGACTCTAGTGACTGTAGTGGTGGTGGACGGCCTTATTGTACTACAGTGTTCTGCTTGACATAGATGGCCACACCGCCTGCGGGACGCTCTGTTTCCTCGGTGCACACGATGGGAACTAGAGGTGGTCTGGAACGCGCTTATTCTTCATGGTCATCAGCATCATCGTCATCATTATCACGAGATACTGCCGGTTACGACTGACGCAGGACAAGGTTAGACTAAGAGGAGCTTCGCCCCTAAAAGTAAATCCTCCAAAAATGCAGTATTGTCACTTCATGAACATTTTATGGAGATGCTGACTGGCCATGGCGGCATTGTTTACTAGACGTAAAGGCTAGGCTCCAACAAAAAAAAAACTTCCCCATCTCCCGCTAAAGGGAATCATGTGTGGATGTGAAGCAGCGGGGAGATGGTTAGCTTGAGCGGGAGAAACGTCGCCGCTCCCGTTTCGCGGCAGCGGCCCGGGCGCTCATCGCGGCGCTGCACAGGAGAGAGAATGAGGCGCGCACGCTCCGTCAGTTTCATACCGCGAAACTACAGTGGCGCCCCCCAGCAAAGTATGCAGCTGTCGCACCATCTGTAATGAGCGCCGCTCCGTACAGCATTCCTAGAGGAGAGAACGGGGGGAACCGTAGGAGATGGGGAGGGGCCGCGCTGTGAGGGTGTGGGACGCGGATGCCACTTTGTAGAGTAGATGATTCCTAGAGGAGAGAGAGGGGGGTGAGCGTAGGGGAGAGGGGGGAGGGGACGCGCATGCGCTTTGGGGGGGGGGGTGTGGGACGCGGGCGCCGCTCCGTAGAGTAGAGGATTCCGAGAGGAGAGAGAGGGGGCAGCGGACGCGTGCGCTGGGGGGTGGGACGCGGGCGCCGCTCCGTAGAGTAGAGGATTCCTAGAGGAGAGAAAGGGGGTGAGCGTAGGAGAGAGGGGGGAGGGGACGCGCATGCGCTGTGGGGTGGTGTGGGACGCGGGCGCCGCTCAGTAGAGTACACTCTTAGAACAAAGGGAGTGCCTTTACGCCCTTTGCGAGAGTTTTGGCTTGTCCCGCAGGGCACTCTTTTTCCGGGGTGAAACTACTCTCTTGAGAGAGTGATCCAACGCCCTCTCATGGAGTACAGTACTCCGTCTGCGATAGAGTGAAAGCACTCCCACCGAGAGAGTAAAGTTGGCACATTGAAATAGCTCTGGTATAAAATTAATCAAGCGCAAAAAAGATAGACAAATACATACACGCACACATCCACGCAACCAAAATACGCACAGCGCTCGCGATTATAACACGTAGAATAAACAGAACCTTCCCGCTGTCTTGACGGGAGATGTTAATGAAGGCGTGATGTTTGGAAGCGTTTCGCTACACTGCCAGTCGAATACTCGCTCGAATCCACGCCTGCAGGCATAAAATCTGTTCAAATTATGGCGCTGCTAGTCAATTCGTTATGTGACTACGCAGCGGGCTCCCAGAGAAAGTAACACAATAGCCTTGACGTGGCTTTTGCAAGATTCTATGTCATACAGCCTGCAGCGCTTAAGCGTGGCGTGCTGTTGATAAGCGGCCAAAGCGGATGCAAAAAAATTTTTTTCGGCACTGTAAGAGCATCTAACGAACTAATTTCATTAATACTTAACTCTGGGGGTAATTAGAAGACATACATCAGTGCATACATATATATACAAATAATACACAACACTGGATTCGAACCACTGACCACACGCACCAAGAGCACACACGCTAACCACTACACCACAGAGCCACCGCATGCTGCGATGAGTTTTCTCAAGCATAAGTATTCACAAAGTGCTTTGAAAAAAAAAGGGGGCGAGCTTGCAACTTGTGTTCTTGCATCGTCAACGTGCATTGCGCCTGCATTAAGTTCGTAAATACATTACGCGGCGTCATGAACTCGCGGAGATCTCTGTTAGCACCTTATGCTCCGACTTCGGTTCGTCGTCTATCGTGCCGCAAGCAAAATAATAAACGTGTGTCCTTTTGAGTGTTCATCCTAAGTTGTGGATGTCTTTCTCGCCCAAAATTCGCAGATACCAGCGTGACAAGTACCTTCAGGTAGCGAAACTCGCGTATGTGTATTCTACGAGCGTGTGCTGTTGAGTGATTTTGGTTATTTTTGCCGCGAGCCGCAAGTGTTTTCAGTGGCACCAGTGCGTTCTCAGCTGTTCGTAGACCATGTGCTATGGCATCTCATTGTTACATAACAGTGGCGTAGCCAAGGGGGGGGTTGGGGGGTTCAAACCCCCCCCCCCCCCCCCGAAATTTTTTGGTTTTGCTTGCGTATATATGCACGCACACATACAAACGCACGCACGAACATACATTAAGTATGGTTGAACCCCCCCCGAAAAAAATTTCTGGCTACGCTACTGTTACATAAGTCAATGCCTGAGTTACAAGGGTATTTTAGCGTGCACATATACAACCATGTGTATTTATTGCGCGCGTACGTACTGTTGCGGGCTGCCCGCCGAGTCAGCGGCACCTTCCGAGCCGTTAAACGAATATTTCCACCATGAGCACTTAACGCGCGCTGAGGCGCGATATACAGTGCTTCTCAATGAGTCGTAGGCAGTATTTAATTGCTTTTATACACGGAGACTAGCTACCCTTTCACTAAATAACCTTTACTCTTCAGTGTCGCGCGCCGTTATAATGAACGTCGTAGGCGTGCACCAAGCTCCACTAATTCGCGAGTGACGTCTCCCTAATAATAACAAGATAATACTGTTGCGCTTCTCTGTTGCGAACGTCCGCGTGTATTTGGCGGTACTCCTGAAGAAATTGTGCAGTATTTGCTAGAAAAATGGCGTAATTGTATGCCTCAGTGACACAGCTGTTCTGAAAATAACGTTTATTTATATTCCGTAGGATATCTTGTCACAACAGGTCACAAGTGGGTGCCACGAGCACTCGTACTACCTCGTGTACCTTTAGGTGCGGCCAAACTCATTATACAAATTATACTATCGTTGATAAATGATCAACCCATCCATTTTCGATGACTGTTGGCGTGTTTCCGTTCACTGCCTGTCGCTTATTTGCATATTTTGCAAGAATCATCTGTTCAGTCCATCTAGTATAACACAAGGATTATCTACAGTATCCCCCTCGAACAAAAGATAAAAACGCCCCTTTTCAAGGCATACTGTCCACTACCTGGGGCCCCATCTGATTTTTGGTATGCTTCACCGCACAACTGATTTGAATTGCGGCGGGGCTGACTTACGTTTTTCCATCCCCATGAGATGGTTCCAGATCTTCAGTTGCCGTTATCTTGTGACATATGCAGTTCCCAGGCTTGCATATTTGAGGAGCAAGCATAGCTAGAAACAGTTGGAATGTGGCTGGAGACCGCACAACTTATTGACAAGCTGTTGAGATCACACTGGCGTGACACTTCAGTTAGCCCATTCTTTCGCAATAGTGAAATAAAGGGCACCTATTTCACAATACATGAGTTAATTTATGGCACCTACCTTCATCACGTCCACTGTTCATTCCACAAGGGGTTTTCGAAACATACGTGGCTGAGACCCACTGATCTATACATCAGTGTTTGAACAATTTCTTTTGCATAATACAAGCTCTTTTTTTGTTTGAATGCATTAGAAATTATTAAACATGAATTGATACACAAAATGTGAATTGTACTTTATTGGAATCAAAACAATAACATCCATAATGTCAATGTAAAAATACACATTTTCATCTACAGTACAGAACGTATGCTCATTATTGAACACAGGAAACAAGATACACAGCACAACCGAAAGTACAGAAAAGATGCCCCCCACCTCCCCGAAGGGAATCGTGAGGAAATGCGAATGCGCCGACACCGACTTCATCGCCTTGAGAGGCGCCCAGCCAGCGAACGGTCGAGAGTGAGGCGCGAGCGGACGGGAGAGTGGGGCGCAGGGAGGAGAGAGAGCGAACGGCGAGAGAAGGAGCGGCGAAGCACTGCACCTACCCTCTCCTACACTCTCTCGCACCATATGCTCCGGTTGCTAGGGGCGAGGATAAGCGCGCGCGCCCGCAGCTGTGGCCTATGGGAGAGGGAGTGAGAGCGGAGAGATAACACCTGCCGGCGCGCGGACACCTCCTCAACCTATCCTCCGCCTCCTCCTCCGCGGACAACGCCGCCTGACATAGCCCGACTATGAAATGCATTCGCATTTTAAAAAAAAAACATCACAAGGCACGACACATACACTTCGCAATGCTAGTATGCATTTAAATCCAAACAGACGGCATGCACAAGGGACTTGGTGTCTGCTTACAAATGAAGGCAATTCAATAACTGAATGAAGGCTTACAACACTTTCGAGAAAAATGCAACTGTGGAATAGGCATGGTAGTGTACAATTTCTTTATATTGCATTAGTTTGCCCTCAGGCGTGAAACATGATACACGACTGTGCAGTCAACTTTGTTGTATAAAGACCTGTGGTGTCGACCATAGATACATCTGCCAAAATTTGTAAACACGCTTGCCTTTGTTCACATATTTTCATATGATGATGGCAAATTTCTAAAATTAAGCTTGGGAACTAGGCATTATTTTTTTAACTATGATCCACCCGTACTATTATACTTAAGCAGTAAAGCTACAATCAGGCCCGTAGCCAATGGAGGGGGGGGCTAGAGGCCTGGGCCCCCCCTGAAATTCGGATGGAGGGGGGGTGTTTTGCCAAGGACAAATAGCAAAAACAGGTGTTTTTCAAGACCTTCAACAAGTGCCACCCCCCCTTCTCCCGAAAAAAAAATTCCTGGCTACGGGCCTGCCTACAGTTATATTTTCATGCCAGCTAGTCCCGTGCCATCATCTGCTACCGGTAAAGTAGTTCATCTCTAAAAGCTGAATTTATGGCTCACGCAAAACCACCTCATGTAAAATGAATCCGAATACCATGACTGGATAGTTACGTTAGGCAACAACAAGTTTTAAATTAAAAATTGCCTATCAATACAGGTGGTGGCTTGACACATTAGAGCCGTGAACTGGATATGCCATGAGATTGAATAAAAATTGAACAGGCTATAAATACAGGTTATAAAACAGCCAGGAATTAAGTTTAGTCAATTAAATGAGTTTACATCCTTTTTCAAGACGTAAAATTTTCAAAATGTGTACTCTTATTGGAAATTTTGGACACAGCATCGTGCATAACACAGTGCACGAGTCCAAGTGCTGGCAATCCTAAATGCTGAGTGATGTACAAGATTGTCAATATAGTGTACTGTAAGGCCCATGAGTGTTCGCAGAACAGGCCGTCCTGTAGACGAACAGGTGGGCCAGAACTCTTGCTGCTTCGCCAGAAGTGTCTAGTCTTCCTGAAAAAAGATATCAAATAAAGAAGTGTATTAGGCTTTCTGCATCCATACAAATGAATGTCCTACAAAAGACTAACAT